>JAEUBA010000092.1:0-124988 GCA_018257865.1 Stereocaulon alpinum
GCAACCACGCGACGTCTCAACATCGTTCAACCTGCAATGCATTAGGGGAGACATCTCGGCTCTGAATAGGTATTCAGGTTCGTAGCCAGCACCGCGTACAGGTGTGTCTCCATCGCTGGCCAAGAGATATTAATAGTAGTAGCTAAAGGGCGAATATCCTATCTAGGCCTCTACCTTACCGTCGCTACTATAAACCTCTTATAGGCGCTCTTCGGTTACGCTAAGGAAGAGTCTTAGAGGGCGGCGGAACGTCCTTCTTTATAGTAATCTTTTTAGACGCTATAGGGGCCTTTATTAAATAGATTTACTTACGCCTATAAGGTTCTATATCCTAGTATTATATATATTATTAGTAGAAGTAGTTAAGACGTTAATAAAGAATTATTCTTTACCTACTTATCCTTATCTCTACTTATATTACTATCGCTACTATCTAATCTCTCTAGGTCCGGCTTAATATTATTATCTTCTTATTCTTCTTTAAAGACCTCTTCCTTAACTTATAAAGTCTACTTAAAAGGCTTCTTTTACTCCTTCGCCTTTTACTTACTAGTCTTAGTAGTCTTCTTTTTAGCAGTCTTCTTATTAGTAGCCTTCTTTACTAACTCCTACTAAAGAGATTCTATCTCCTCTTCTTCCTAAATTTATCTCCTAATTTCTTCTATAGTAATATTATTAGGCTTTTCGTAAATAATTATTAATTTATACTTACTACTAACGCCGCCCTCCTACTCTAAAGTCTTTAAGAAGTTGCTAATAAATTCAGCTCTATATATACTATTAGGGAGTCGACGTAGTTATATATCTACCTTCTTTAACTTAAGCTCAGAGTATACCTACTAGTTAGTAACCTTTAGATAATTAATAATCTTCTCCTACTAGTTACCCTTAGGGATAATAATATCTATAACCTATTATTTAATATTTCTATTAATTCTGCTATCCTATAGAGATAATCCTATAGAACCTACCGTAATATTAGCGTTTAATCTCTAACTTACTATTATACTTACTATATATATACCCTTAAAGAAAAGTTTTAAGAGGCTGGTCTAGTATCTCTAGATTATAGAAGACGTTATAAATAGAAACGACTATTCTAACTATCTCCGTAGTAACGCTAGAGGCGTTCTTTTTAACACTAGGTATAAAGGTAACCCCCTTATATATCGACTTACTACTAGTTCCTATATATAGACGATTACTTTTATTAATTAAGTCCTTTATAACACTACTAGTATATCTAATAGTAGCAGGGGTAATATCTTTTCTAAGGAGCCTCTTATCCTTAAGTTCCTATATAGGGATTTTATTAGGGGAGTCTAGGATCTTAATATTAATAGGATAATTCTTTACCTCCTTACGCTTAGTAGCCTTCTCTTCTTTATTACTTTTATTAGTTATTATTAGCGTAAAGTATAGGCAGAGTCTACTATATCCTTAACTAGCTGGGATAGTTATATAGTTAGTACCTCTATTAACTCCGTAGTATAGGGGTATTATAGGGACGTATAGATAACGGTAGGTACCTAGAAAAAATTTAGGAGGTAGATCTAATAGGGATCTAACTAAGGGAGAAGATTTAGGTCTTTTTAATAGTAGTATATCTTATTAATTATTTATAAGTCTTATTATTATACTCGCTTAAAGTATTCGCCTAGCGGATAGCGATAGTAATATTAATTCTTAATAGATCTTTTTTAAATTTAAGGCCCTTACTAGGTTTATAGTAGTCTAGATTATCCTAAAATTATATTAGTAAGAAGCTACTAGGAATAGTATTAATTATAGTATAGAATTAACGTATCCTCTCTACGGAGCGCCTAATATAACTCTAGTAAGTAGAAAAGTTTAGGAGTCAAAAACTTAATAAATTCCTAAGTAATTTCTGAGATTTTTCAGCCTAAATAGTAATATTAATAACGCTCTTCGATAATTTAGCACTTATATATAAATTAGTTTAGTAGTTATTAACCTATTATATTATAAATATATTACTATTACTTATAGGATTATTAACCGAAAGGTGCCCTATAGCGGCCGCTAAAATTATTAAGGAAAGGGTCTAAAACTTATAACCCCTATAACTTTTACAATACCTAATCAAATTTATTAAAAAAACTAGCGGTAAGTAGCTTAGATCTAGCTCTTTCTAAGTCTCTAAGTAAGATTAAGATATAATATATTACTAGACTTCTATATTACTAGAAGTAAGTTACTAACCGCCGGTACGGGTAGGGCTGAGCGGTAGTAGGTATATATAAAGTTAATAGAGCTAGTAGTTAGGTTACTTATAGAGGTCTTAGCAAGCTTCCGCCTACTAAGCTAAGAAAGTAAGAAATAGTACCTTATTAATAGCGAGGTCTAGAGATAGTAATATAATACCTTAGTATATAAAAATTATACGGAAACCTTAATAAGAGTCTAGGTAAGGAAGGCTGAAGAGGATTTAAATAGATCTACTAAGATAACTTAATATAAATAGTTATTAGTTAATAGCTTATTCTATAGTTACTTAATATTATTATATATAACTACTCGAAGAAATTGCTTATAGAAATTTGCTAATAAATTGATTATAATACTTCTTAACTTTAATATATACTCTAAAAGAGGCTTAGCGTTAAAGCTCTACCTCTATAATATTACTAACGTCTGTTTCCTCGCCCGCTAAGATATATACCTTATTATTAGACTCCGCAATAACTTTATTTATCTAATTAGTAAAGTCCTAGGGTTCTTTATTCCTTCGGGCGTTCTAAAAAGCTTAGATAGCAAGTAAAGAAAGCTTCTAGGTATACGCCCTATATAGGACTTCGGTCTCTATTAGTATAGGCAGCTCGTTAAGAGATATATATAGGCGCACTTAATAGCGTAGCTTTATATATACCTAATTATAATCTTTTACCCTAGTACCGCTAGTACTCTTATCTATCTATATTATAGTTTTAGGGTTAAAGCCTTACTTATATATCTTCTAATAATACTAAGTAAGTATTACCGGTAGGAGATATTTATTTAGATTATAGTCTTTTAGATCTTTAGCGAGCTTATCTATAAGATCTATACTAAGAATACTTCCGTACTATACTATAGGAGCTTTAGGATATTCGTATAAAGCTTAGGGCTTACTAAAGGTAGTATACGGGCGGTTACTTTATATATAGATATAGTAAGTATTCTAATTTTCTATAAACTTATAGTAATCCCGCCTAACTAATAGTATATAGATAGTAAGAAAGGTAATTCGGTTAGAGATCTTATTCTTTTTATAGTTAATTGATTGGTTTATACGCCTATTCTAGTATCTATATATACTAATAAGGGTGTTCTATTACATTATTTATGAAACCAGTAGATAGTACACGTAGTATACCTTTCCTAGCCGTAAGAGAAACTATAGTATAGTGCCTAGATAAAAACTCCCGCTTATCCTTAACGATATAATTACTTTTGGTCTAGGGATTATACCCTAGGCCTCCTTAACACCAGTAACTCTTAACTGTATTCTTTAATATTATACTGAGCGCTCTATAATATTATTTCTAATACTAACTGTAATACACGCCCTTCGCACTATACTCAGCTCTTAAGGACCCTGCTGTATTCTTCTATATCCTTTAACTTTATTATAGTGCTGAGCGCCCTATAACTTTCTTTAACCTTTACTATATTAATATAGGGGGGGGGGAGGAGGGGGTATATAGCCGTCCCGTAAGGGTTCGAGTTATTAGCGCTAATTAGTAGTATTTATTAGTGTCTGTAGTAGTACCGGATTTAGCTGTTCGGTGGTTTACTGGTTAAGGATGCGAGAAAGGGGGGAAGCTATATATACCGCCTAGGAGGCCTATACTCGTATAAAGAATCGGATAGTATAATATCCCGCCGGTCGTATTAGATAGTACTTACTTCTATCCTTATATACTTTGCTTTAGGGGGGAGCTAACCCTTCAGCTTATAATTATAGTTATACGGCACCGCTTATACTAAAGGCTCGCCTAGCTACTTAGATAAGGGCCGTCCTTTTCTAAAATACGCCTTCTAATTTATAACCTAGTATATCCTTCTCTTAGTCCTATATACCTACAACCCCAGCCTTCCCCTAAGATAGACTGCGCGTTAGTCTTAACCGGTAGATACGTATTAAGCGCACGTAGATATTAGATTTTTTGAATTAACGGCTAGGCAGGTATTACCTATACTCTTCACTTATTAGGCTGAGATACTATACCTAATACCAATTCTTGCTATCTAGTCTCGATCGTAGGGGAGGTATAATAGTCGTAGTAGAGTTAGGGTAGGTGTTATCGCGTTGCCCGAAAAACTCTGTATAGAGTTCTTAGTAACTACGCAACGTCTTAATATCATTCAACCTGTAATGTATTAGGGGAGATATCTCAGCTCTGAATAGGTATTCAGGTTCGTAGCCAGTACCGCGTACAGGTGTGTCTCCATCACTAGCCCTTTTTATAGTATCCCTCCTCTTTTAAAGTATTAAAGAAGATTAACTAACGGTTTAATTATAAGGTCTATAGCTATATCTACTAAGCCTTAATTCGCTAATTAGCGGTACTCTTACTAAAGATCTAGTAGTAGTTAAATTCCTTATCTTCTTTAGATTAATTATCCTAATCTATATAAAGTTAATATTACGCGTTAGCTATAAGTAATATCTTAAGGCCTTAGTCTAATCTAATCTTATAAGGTATAATCTTCTTATCTTATAGGTATATTAGAAATTATTTTATAATACTTATAGTAGTTTTAGATAAGACTCTAATATAAATCTATAGTAATTTACGAGAGTATATATTAATTACTATATAGATTTAGATACCGTAGAACTCTAACTTATAATAAGTATTAATTAACTATATTATATTAGGTCCTACTACTAAAAACTTCTTCTACTTTTAATTCTTCTTTACTAGTCTTATACTAACGCCTTTAGGATTAATCTTATATATAGTAAATATAATATTATACTACGAAATAGTAATCCTACGGCGCTGAAAGTAGGTATAGAGGTAAGCCCGCCTATAGTCCTATATAGCCTCTTCTAGTACTAAGTATTCTTTTATAACTCTTATAATCTCTGCGTCTATATAGCTAGGGTCCTATAATTTACGCCTCCGCCTAATTCCTATATAAATACGTATACGACGTAATTATCGAATTATTATAGGTAGTCCTACGGTTTATAATTACCTAATAATCTTAGGATCGGTTGCTAATTATTAGTAGAAATAGAAGATAATAAGCGCCTTATATAGTTCTAGATTAGCGTATATATAATAACGCGAGCTTTATAACCCCTATTCTTTTAGGCGCTATTCTAGAGTTAGTTTACTAACTATTATATAGTATTCTATTTTAAGATTATATAGTATTTAGTTAATAGAGACCTTATTATATATACTTTAGATAATCTTATTTTAGTAGGCGTCTACCGGATTCCTAGGGCGGGGTATTAATACTAAGTTTAGGGAATTAATAGAGTAGTATTAGATAAGGTATAATTTATAGTTTAAGGAGGTTTAGTTAGCGGTAGTTAAGGTAATAGTTAATCTTATTTAATTAAGAAATTTCGGTGCGGGGTTCGGTATACGTATTTCTATACTTTAGCGGCGGCGACGTTACAGTTAGCAGCGACGATCTAGGACGTTCTAAATAGATAGCAGTAGTAAGAACTATAACTAACTAATTATTACGCTCGTAGGAAAGGTGTACTAGGCCCTATAGGTAGTATAGCTGAACTTTTAAAAATTTGAAAAAGTTGGTGGGGGTGTCAGTTGGAGATGGTCGGGGTTTTGATGGAATGGTTAACATGCGCCGCCGTACCCCTGAAACTCAATATCTAGCCCCTAAGGTTCCTTATACATCAGAGAAGGACCCGCAGCTTTACTGGGGCGTAATTTTGTCGCCTCGATATCTAGTTCACAATGCTCTACTTACGAGACTGACATTCAAGGAGGTGATTTGCAGAATATTGCAAACATCGATATTTACTACTTTGCAAAGCCAAGGGCCACTATATTGAGCAGAAAGGAAAGCGCAAATTTGGTTTCATTGCCAGCTGCATTATTGATTGGGAAGGTTTCTCTCATAGCCTCTAGGTAGGCAACATGGTAATTTGGCTGCTTTGGCGGTCACAAGCTCCTGTTATGCGCTGCCTCTTTAGGCTTATTACATTTGTTCTCCAATCATAAACCCGAAACTTCTGGCGATGTAAACCCGTTATCGTAGCAAAGAGAAATGACACCATCCTCCCGAACCTCTCCCAGGAGACCTACGTCTGTCAGTCGAGAGTTTGACCCTAGTCACCAACCGAGGAGTCTTCGAGTATTCTCCTTTTCGCTCCAGCACACGACAACAACCACAAACAGCCGCTCGCACTCTCTTGAGCCTCTCGGAATACTCTTTGAGGTCTGTTCATCTTTGTTGAACGTCTGTTTGGTCGTTTGTGAAGCCGATGGTAAGATGTCACGGAGCTGAATTATTGGCATGTTCTCCAGTTCGATCAGATTCTGCTGTGAGGAGTATTCTAAGATTTACTGAAGGACTGAAAGTTTCCGTATCGTTTCCCCAGATCGTAGAATCGCGCTATAGCGTGTAGAGATTCACCTACATACTTCAACCTTTCGGTACGAACAGCGGCGACCGCCCATCAGCAATGTTGTATTCTTCAGTGCAACACGTGTGATCCGTAATGCAGGTAGATGCAGTCGTCAGATTTCGTTGATGATGGCCGTAGTAGTTCTGAAGATTCTCAGGAGCTCGAAGGCAAGTTGTTGAGACCCGGGTTTAACTACTTCCTTGCGAACCTTTTACCAGACCTGCGAATTTCTCGCTAGCTCGAACGGAACATACCAACAGCAAATCCCGGTAGTAACCTGGGAAGAAGGGAGACTCTAAAGATCGGTGCTTGTGACTCGTAGGAACCCTGGGTCTCCACTGCCGTTGTGTATGAAAGAATGGATTCCCCCGTTATCCAGTCTTCGTGGATAAGGGTTGTCGGTCATGAGCAATTGCTGCTTGCTTGTTTCCAAAGCGGGCATGTCCTATGGACACTCTTAGATATGGAATTAAACGCAACAACAGGCTCGAGTAGTCTCCCAATAAGTCGTGATATTAAGACACGAAAGGAGCGAACGAATGCTTTCAGAGATTCGGCAGTATCGAAAGACGTGTGCATCAGTAG
The DNA here is from genome assembly GCA_018257865.1 of Stereocaulon alpinum. NCBI lineage: Eukaryota > Fungi > Ascomycota > Lecanoromycetes > Lecanorales > Stereocaulaceae > Stereocaulon > Stereocaulon alpinum. The sequence goes on from JAEUBA010000092.1 coordinate 7,202, forward strand.
CGACTCGACAGATTGGCTACAATGGCATCCGGTGGAGACAACAAGAGATTGGATGAGATATCCGCTAAAGTTGCAATTGCAATGGTATGAGTTCCTGTCTTTACCAGGCACTTAGTAAGGGCTACATATCAAGCGAACACCGATCTTGCTGTATAAGGGCCCAGAAGCGGCTGGCGTGTGTCTCAAATTTGCTCGATGTCTGCTATTCCTGAGCTGTTGAAGACTGCCCTTATAAGCATTCTCGAGTGATTCTTGAGTCCCCATCATTGATAGAGACACACTGATTCAGCAACGACATACCGCTACTGCACCTTATTAGCCCTTACGCCAAAGTCATCTATATTTGGTGGCTGACGTAGCACGGGTACTCTCTGATTGCCCTGTTTGTATTTGACTAGGATCTAGAGCCTTCATTGTAGAGATATCCGCATGCTTTTCTCGGGTTTGAGCGTGCGCTTTCGGATGCTGGCCCAGGGCGTCTGGATTGCCGATAGATAGGAAAGGTTCAAACGAAGAAAAGAACCTCAATGAGAATAACACCGTGGTGGCTTGTATCTATGATGGTGAGCAGCTTCATGGAAGCGTGACTATCCGAACGATTTCCATGTAGCCGGGTAGGAAAGTTGTGCAGCATCAATGGTGCCGGCGCGTGGTCCACAAGAGAATCATGTAGATGACGATGAGGCCGGATTAATATTTTGATAGACTTCGTCGCATTCATTCATCAAGCCAGAATCGAAGATGGAGTCTATGATGTGACGTCGTCCGTAAAAGCCTAGTGGTCTGATGCATTAGTCGTTATGTCTGCGTAGAAAGATGGTCAGGATCATTATTTTACGGCAGCTTCGTGGTGTCATACGTTCGAGACATAGCTGCAATGGATCTTGCGCACTTGCTAAGTGTAAGCAGTACCATGTTTACAGGACAGTGTCATATTGACGCAGTTTGCTCGCACCTAGAATTTCCACTGATTTGATGTCTCGAAACATGATTGACAGGCTACTTTGGTCAATTCAGCTTGACAGCTGAGGTATCAGCACAGCTTCGTCTATGAGGGCTGCTAGACTCATGTCAACTTAACGATTGTTGAAAACCCAGTAAGTGAACTGAACAAGGCAAGCATCTGGAAATATTGAAAGCGTTGCTACCGGGCCCTTACGTGATTGCCCCTAGCAGTCAGAGACCAATTCGGTGAATTGGCGATGGGCTGATGTTGACATTACCCACTTCGGAAGAGCAACTGAATGGGGGTTCAATCAAGCTGGAGGAAGATAGCGTAAACTGCCCACTTTGGAAGATTTTCAGAGCGAATTGCAGACGAGGTTTGCGAAGCTAGCGTAGGTTTTACGCGCTTCATGAGGGCAACAGATCATCATAGGTATCTTAGCCCTGTACCTATCAAGTGTCGACGTTTTGTCTGCAATCCAGGGCAACTCGGCAACACACTAGAACTAGGGCTTTGCCCTAAGGATGCCGGTTTACCGAATTTGCAGAAGCATTGGAGGCATTTAAGAGGGAGCGTACCGCCTCCTCATGATTCTTTAGCAGCACTGTAACAATGTCAACACATCGGGAACGCGTGCAAGTCCTCAATATCATCTTTTCTCGGATGACGTACTTGAAACACCCCCCAGTCTAGGTTTGGTCTTGGCAGGACAGCAATTAGGAACTCTTTCCATCTAGGGCTGCATCTGTGAGCGAGTGAGGCAAAGGATGCATTTATCATCATTCACGCGACTTACTGTGCCTCGAGATTCGCGCTCTCATATCATAGGGTGGCTCCGATTTCCGGCGAAGGATCTCAGCTGAAGAAACGTGCATATCCCGCCGATCTCTCTTCACGGTATGAGCTCATGCTTCCCAGATGTGACGTTGGCGGGGGGGCTTATGTGTAATACGAATGATCGGGACTATATGCACATCTCTGTTTCTCATGTTCTGCGTCATTGTGCATTCAAGATGCTACCGCTGCTTCTGTCGCGATAGTTTTCTATTTGACTCCTACATTTGCTATAAAGAATAAACAAACTGTCAATATCTTGATCAATTGCGCAAGGCTCTTTGACTTCTCGGAGTGATCCTTTCAGCTCGTATCGATCATATCACGCGTGCTTTTCTCCTTTTCCCCCACCATGACCACGCCCCTCCTCTCCACCCGCCTCGCCTCGCGCGTGACCATAATAACCGGCTCCTCCTCCGGCCTCGGCCGCGCCATCGCCCTCGCCTTCGCCGCCAACGGCGCCTCCCCTATCATATGCTCCGACATACGCCCTGACCCGCGCGGGACATGGGGTGTTGCTGAAGCTGACGTCCCTACCCACGAGCTGATATGTCAACGCTACGGGGAAGGGAAAGCGGTATACGTAAAGGCCGATGTTACGGTGGCGCAGGATATGGAAATGTTGGTTCATAGAGCGGTTGAGGTGGGTGGGCGGTTGGATGTGTGAGTCTTTCGGGTGCAGTGGCACAATTCCCCGCCTATGCATTGGGGAAGGGCCCTCAAGACTGAACGAGCATGTTTGATAGCATGATCAACAACGCTGGCACGGGTGGCACCGAGTCTGCGGGTAAGATCCACGAGATGGCGGAAGAGACCTGGGATTTCGTCATGTGGGTATTGCCTACCTAGGTTGCCCACTTCACTCATCATCCCTACTCATTCCTCTCTAGGAAGATCAATGCCCGCTCAGTATTCCTCGGCTGCAAATACGCCATCGCGCAATTTCTGTCTCAAGATGTCCACCCTTCGGGCCACAGAGGTTGGATCATCAACACGGCCTCGATGCTTGGTCTAGTCGGCTTGAAGCCTAGCGCGGGTGCCTACTGTGCGTCTAAAGGGGCAGTAGTCCTGCTCACGAAGCAGATCGCTGTTGAGTATGGGATAGATAAGATTCATTGCAATGCACTTTGCCCTGGATGTAAGCGTTTCGATGTTTTCCGTCTTCTTTAGACTACGTTGGTGACGTGGTATTGGTGACTTTCTGAAGCGGGCGTTGCTTGATAATTAGATGAAGTGATTACAGCTGACGGGGATATCCAGATCTCAAGACGCCTATGACGGCTCCTATATACGAAGATAAAGAGGTAAGGGATTCTATTAATGCTCTGACTCCGTGGGGTGAATGGGGACTAGCGGAGGATGTGGCCAAGTGTGCAGTGTTCTTGGCAAGTGACGATGCTGCTTATGTGACAGGGTTGCCTATGACTATTGATGGCGGTTACACGGCTCAATAGTATGTATATCGGGCCGGAGAGATCAAAGTGAGGACATGTGAGGTGTCTTCGTGGGTGGAGTCAAACTCCCAATAATGAACAATGCAATAGATCCAGCCCAACCTATTCGAATTCGAAAGCAATTTGTGTGCTGTCTTATACCTAGACAAAGTCTCGGTTCCTAAGCGCTCCACCAATCTTTCCCAGTTCCAAACTTCTCTCACTCCCACCTGCAGCTGTTCCAGCAACATCAATAGTTGTAGTCTTCTTGATTCCCTGGTTCATAGTCTTCTTGTCCCCCGGCAGGTAACTCATCGCAAATCCGTCCTCGCCAGCTCCATACGCCTTAGCACGATCTGCTTCAGTGGACGCTGCTTGCGCCGCGGCCTGGAATTGGTGGTCTTTGCTGGGACTGACCAAGGCACCATCACTGGCCTTTCGTGAGGTGCGACGGGAGCGATAAGAGGAGATGCTGGCGGAGACAGTTTTGTAACCGGGACGGAGGGCGGGGATGCAAGCAGCGATAATGCCGATACAGACTTCCCAGGAGCGCCAATACCAGTTGTCGATGCTCTCCCAGGTCGGATCTGAATTGACATTCTGCCAATTCAGGACCGTTCGGACTATACAGCATGCTGCGGTACTATTCAGAGGTGAGCGAGGTCAGCAGCGAACTTCGAGATGCCACAGCGCAGACGACGTTTGGAGCGTACATGAGACCAAGACCCATCAATATACATAAGCCAGCTTTAGTGCGCAGTGCTATCTGCACGTTCCACAATAAGACAATGGGGAAGAGGGCAAGCATGAAATCCGAGATAATGGAGATGATTGCCTGGGATATGATTATTCTCTGCAGCTGTGCGTCGGTAAAACATGTCCCTGGGGTCTGCTTATTCCATGCTCGGGCAATCGGGTTACATTGGAAGATCCAGACCAAGGTGAGGACGATGTTGCTGACGATAAGAGCGATGATGGTGCCTTGGATGGGCCGTATGAACCGCTTTTCCACCGGGATTCGTAGGAGGAAAAAGCAGATGGACAGTTTGTTGAACATCAAAGTCTGGAACGTTTGGATCCATTCTCCGTATGAGTATTTCTCGAACTCGATGTATTGCCATTTTGTGAGGTAGAATTTGTGTCTTCCAAGACCGTAGTGGACCTGTACGACGACGAGACCGCAACCAATTATTATACCTAGTGTTGTGAACAGGATGGTATAGTCGTCCCAGCCAACGCTGCGGACGATCCATATTCGAGTTGCCATTCGTAGGGCTACAGTCACAGACGCTAGAATTGTGACTATAAACGTGGTTGCGAGTATTCCTCCCTGTCGGTTTTCATCTCCATTGAGAGGCTGTGGTCCTGAATCACTCATTTTGCGACGATCTGTTTTACACACTACGCAGAAAGAATAAAATGACTGTAACAGGAGTCAGAATCTTCGGTACGGCAAGCGTTGCATCGTGAAAGATAGCGCTGGTCAGGGCGAAGCTCGATTCATATATCGACCAGCCCTGACAAGCACGGCAAGGCGTCCAGCCCTCGTCGGGCGACTGACTCTCGTCAAAGTCAGCCTGTCTCAGGCTTTCCCGTCTCGCCTGCTGCCCCCATGTAAGTGGTATGAAAAAGCTAAGCTGCATTTGCCCACGCGCATGGCACCTGAGCACAACAGGTAGATCCGCGGAATAAATGCCATTGGATACCATGACTGTGATTGCAACCCCCAATGACACCAGTGGATTACTATTCCAATAATCATGGCGTCAGCTTACGTTCAGCTGAAGAGACTTTGGGGCACAGCTTGTAGCGAGCTGAAGAAAAAGCTGTAGAAGATGCAGCGATGACGTGACACATGGATATCGGCAGTGACCGCAATCCTAGGATCGACCATAAGATTACCATTCGTTGTTAGCGTACTGTGAATATCACTACTGAATTAATGTACTAGAGCTGTTCGATAATCGAAGCCTGCGTACAGTTGATCATATCTTCTAAGAGCCCAGAAGAGATTTGGTGCCGCAGTACACCCTTGCTGATGGGTGGGGGACTTTGAATCGTTATCATCGAAGTCTTTCGGCCCCACTTAACGACATGTGAAATGCGATCATGTTTGCCTTTCCATCTTTGGTATTGATCGGCAGGCCAGACAGTAGGATCTCAGCTACGGTATGACGTCTTCAGATTGAACTGTAATTCTGCGCCAATACACGAATACAATTAGCATATCACAGTTGGATCAAGAGCGTACCAAATTTGTATCCGCTATTTGAACTCATGTCCAGTTCATAGAGATGGCCACTGAAACGATTCTCTTCCCGCCATCAAATAGAGTCTTACCAGGCTCGCAACTTCTTCCAACAGCACCCTTTCCTGACGCTCAAAAGATAGCATTTTCGGTCAGATCCACCGCTTCTCCAGACTCCATTGCCTCAGAATGGATCTCGTCCTTCACAAACCTCCTCAGTGAAGGTGATACCCCCGCAACGACACTTTTCTTGAAGGAGTCCTGTTGGCGGGATTTGCTCTGTATGACGTGGGATTTTCACACACTCCAAGGACCCGAAGATATCATTACATTTGTGAAAAGCTCATCTAAAGACAACCAAATCACTAAGGTTAGCCTGGATAAGTCTGCCGCTCACAAGGTGCCACAACTTACAGCATTCGGTGATTTGAAAGTCGTCCTGGCGTTTCTCAACATAGAGACAAGCAATGGAAGGGGTGAAGGTTTAGTCAGACTAACACCTGATCCTGATGATGGTAGTAGTTGGAAAGCTTTTACTTTGTTTACAACTCTACAAGAACTTAAAGGACACGAGGAAAAGATCCACACTCGAAGGCCAACCGGACTTCCTGGCAACAATCTCGAGAACGGAGGTCTAAACTGGAAAGATAGGCTTCTCGCCCAGAGAAACTTTGAGGGTGGCCGCGAGCCGACTGTTCTGATACTTGGTAGGCTACAAAGAGCCAGAGTGCTCGATAATACCACCAGCTGACCGTTTTCATTTCCGAGGTGCTGGTCAAGGTGGACTTACTGTTGCTGCTAGGCTCAAGCAGCTGGGACTAGAGACCCTGATAATCGATCAGAACCCTCGAATAGGTGACAATTGGCGCAACCGTTACCATCAATTAGTATTACATGACTCGGTCTGGTACGATTTAACAATGCATTCAGAAGCCATCAGCTAACAAAACATTGCAGGTTTGATCACATGCCATACTTGCATTTCCCTCCGAACTGGCCTGTAAGTTTATTACTTGAAGTTGCAGGAAGTAGACACTAAATCCAACGAAGGTATTTACCCCAAAGGACAAGCTCGCAGATTGGTTCGAGTATTATGCGGGTGTCTTAGAACTCAATGTGTGGACTGGGACAACTCTGGAAACATCAGAATGGTCCGAAAGTGCACGACAGTGGACTGTTGACCTTGTGCGAGAGGGTGATGGCAATAAAGAAACGAGTGACTAGATTCCGTTCAATCTTATCCGCACATCTGACGAGATAGAAGGGACTCTGCACCCGCGGCATATCATCTTGGCGACGGGGCACTCTGGGGAGCCGTCTGTACCCTCCAAGATCGCTGGGCTTGAAGACTTCAAGGGTGATCGTCTGGTCCACTCATCGAAATTCACCCAGCCTACAAAGAACGCCAAGGGCAAGAAAGCGGTTGTAGTTGGCTGCTGTAATTCCGGTCACGACATCGCCAGAGACTATTATGACCACGGTTACGATGTCACGATGGTGCAGCGTAGTAGCACTCTTGTCCTCACAAGCGAGACCTTGATTGACGTGACCATGAAAGGACTCTACGCAGAAGATGGAGTAAGACCTTCTGCTCACATGTGAAGAAATTTGCTAAGCTCTCCCTACCTGTTGCCAGCCTCCTGTTGAGGACGCAGATATTATCAATATGTCCGTTCCCAACCCCATTGCTAAACGCCTTCAGATAGCTGCTACAAATGAAATGATGCAGCGTGACAGCCTTCTCCTCCATGGCCTCACCGCCGCCGGGTTCGCCGTCGATAGTGGTCTCGATGGCTCCGGCCTGTGGATAAAATATCTTAGCCGAGGCGGCGGCTACTACATAGACGTAGGAGCCTCGCAACTCATCGCAGACAAGAAGATCAAGATTAGGCAAGGACAAGAAGTCAAAGCTATCAAAGCCCACAGCATTGTTTTAGAAGATGACTCGGAGCTTGAAGCGGATGACATTGTCTTCGCAACGGGGTATCAGAATATGAGGGAGACAGCAAGGAAAGTATTTGGTAACGAGCTGGCGGAGAGGGTCCATGATGTTTGGGGCTTTGATAATGAAGGGGAGACGAGGGGCATGTGGCGGAGGAGCGGACATCCTGGCTTTTGGTTCTTTGGTGGGAATCTGGCACTTTGCCGGTTTTATTCGAGGCTGCTGGCTCTTCAGATCAAGGCTATTGAAGTTGGGATTACGAAGGCTTGATTGGCCAATGGCTTGCAAATGAACTTCTCCAGATATCAGAATGGGTATTGCAAATAATCAAAGACGTAAACAACGCGTGATTTCTACCACTGTGCAAGACGTATATATTCTTAGAGAAGAAAACTTCCACACACTTCCGAGAGTAAAAAGCGTGAAGCAAGGAACGGAAGCGAGATTGATGGAAATAAAGAGGTCACGTATATTGAGGTTCGTTTGTGATCGCAATCTTGGCGCTCCACACAACCACATCCCATACCCCACTCCCGCTCCTTTACCCCACAGCCAACACGATGTCCTTCCGCAAACGCAACATCGGCCTAACGACCCCCTCATCTCCCTCCCCACAGCCGCCCCACATATCTCCCACGCCCACCCCAGGCGTCCGCCCCTCCCCCCTAGACGGCCGTCCCACAACCTCAACCGGCACCCCCTCCCTCGACGACATCCTAGCCGGGCACGCAGGTCTCGCACTTGGTAATTGCCTTCTCATAGAGGAGAATGGCACTACGGATTTTGCGGGGGCGCTGCTGAGGTATTATGTCGCTGAGGGGGTCGTGCAGGGACATAGGGTGCATGTTGTTGGTGTGGGGGAGGGGTGGGGGAGGGAGTTGCCTGGCCTTGTTGGAGGGATTGGAGGCGGAATGAATGGGGAAGAGGGTGTTAGTGGGGTGGAGAAGGAGAAGATGAAGATTGCGTGGCGGTACGAGAGGTTGGGGGAGTTTGGAGGTGGAGGGTCAACGGCGGGGTCAAGAGGTGGGAGTGCTCTTGTCCTTGATATGTGCTTTGTAGATATGAGAAGATGTGTTCAATCAGGCCGTCAGTGCTCGTTCAATGATCCAGGCTGATGAATACAGCACCGCCAACGCCGAATAGAGGACCCATACCACCGGGTAAAGGATCGGGACAAACAGAAACGCCGACGCCTGCAGCATTCACCCACGCCTTCGACCTAACCAAACGCCTTACCGTACCTCCAGGCTCAATCACCTACATCCCAATCTCACCTTCCCCCAACTCCAACCCCTTCTCCTCCATCATCTCATCCCTAACCCACTCCCTCAATTCCACTCCACTAACCACGATCCACCGCCTCATCATCCCAACCATCCTCTCCCCAGCCCTCTACCCATCCCATTCATGTATTCCCAACCATCTCCTTTCATTTCTCCACTCTCTCCGTGCCCTCCTCCGCTCGCACACAACCCGCCTATCAGCTATGCTTACGCTACCGCTTTCGCTTCACCCACGCTCCACGGGCCTGGTCCGCTGGATTGAACATCTCTGCGACGGGGTTCTGGAGCTGGCTCCATTCCCGCATAAGGTGGAGATCGAGCCGCCGGGTGGGAAGGCCGGAAAAGGGGAGAGCGAGAACCCGCAGGGAATGGTGAAGGTGCATAAGTTGCCAGTGTTGACGGAGAGAGGCGGTGGTGGAGGCGGTGGAGATGATTTGGCGTTTTCGTTGAGTCGGAGGCGTTTTGTGGTAAGGAAGTTCAGTTTGCCGCCTGTGGAGGGGGATCAGGAGGCGCAGAAGGGGGAGGTGAAGGATATTGAATTCTAGAGTTGAGAATGGTTGCACTACTAGCACAGGGCTTGACCATTGCCGGATTTAACCTCATCCCTCTTCTCCTCGTGACAACTCCTTGCTGCTATGCTCCTCACAGTCATGTCGGAAAATCCCTTCTGATTGACTGTTTGCTGAGCAACCCAGTGCTTATGGATCGTGAATCATCCCTAATCCTGTGATAGTTCGCCTGGCTTACTACGCCATTCAACATAGCACACCATTGATCGGATAGACATCAGTCTTTTTATCTTCATGGTCCGAAGTTGCATTGGCCAACAAAGCTGGTGTGGGAAATGAAGGTTGGCAAATCGGTTCTGCTGCCTTCTTTGCAAAAAATTCCATCATCTTTTCGACATCAGCTTGCGAGATTAGTCGATTGTTCTCATAATAGTTCGTAAGACTACTGAGTTGAGACTCCGATAGATGATTCGCACCCCTCGAAAGTAAGAAGGAGACCATACTGTAGTTCAAGTAGGCTGCGGCTTTCCAAAGCGGAGACCGTTGTAAGTCATCGAGAGCGTTCAAATCCGCGCCGCTGGTCAGTAACAAGTCAAAAACTTCTTTATACTGGTCGTCGATGTCTTCGATACTATATCGTCGTTTCATTAATATACGAATAGCTTGGTTGCCATGTTTATCGGTCGCACGCACGTTCGCTTTGTACTTGAGCAGAATTTGGACAATTGATTTGAGATCCTCTGGGTGCTCAGAAAAGGAGCTCTTTCTCCTTATCGATGTGGGACAAACAAATACAAATAATGCATAGTGCAAGGCTGTTTTTCCCCCAAAATCTCCTTTGAAGTCGATGTCCGGATCTAGACCATGTTCTAGGAGCTCTTCTACAGCACTGGGCTTCGCAGATATAACGGCAGTGGATAGTATGTTATCGGGCAGCTCCAATCCTGCTTTCGTATACAATGCAAGAAGGATACGAATATTGAGGACGTAGCCTTGCTCGCAGGCCACGTGCAAAGGTGTTCGACTACCCCAAATTTCCCCGTTCAAATTTGCCCCCCTGCTAGAAAGGAACTCTATCATATCAGGCTGCTCGAGAGAACATGCTGCGCGATGTAGAGGCTGACGGCTGTATTCATCTTTGTGATTGATATCAGCACCGTCGTCCAGTAAGATGCTTACTACTTCTGAGCTACCAACTTCGCAGGCGTAGTGGATGGGACGGCTTCCTCGGTAGTCGCTACTGTCAACACGGGCTCCTTTCTGCAGGAGAAGTCTTGTCATAGGCGCATGGCCATACTTTGCAGCAAAATGAAGTGGAGTCCACTTCAAATCATCATCAGTGTGGTCGTTGATAACAGCGCCACCAGCTACTAATTCCTCCATAAGCTCAATATTTCCATCCTCTGCTACAACATGTACAGGTCTGTAGCCAGGCTTCGCTTTTGCCATAAGCTCATGCACGTGGTTGGACTGAGTTAGTGTTGTATCCTGGACAACTTCAGCTTCCTCTACCTTCGTTGCGCTGTTTCTCCGCATTTGATTGGGCTGATTCGCTTTTCCAGTTGCGATAACCTTGTTGTGGATCACTGAACTTGACATCGGGTTTCTGTGATTCCTCTTACACACCATAGCCGTGAATAGCTCATTCTCAAAGCTTAGTGGTTTGTAAACCATGTCTACACTTTCGACGCTGATGTTGGTATCTCTGCGGTAGGTTGACAATGACCTACGGGATGACATGCGTGAAGGGACAATTGACAAGGCGCTTTCGTCATATTGTCGAAATTTCAGCTCCGATTCCCTCAGCAATTTCACACAATGCTCGGAATTAGGACTAATTGCTTGTTAATAAGTCTACTAGGATTGCGTCTTGTATTAAGAATAATGGAGTCAGGAGACCTACAGCTGTAGAACTTGCAACAAGAGATTCATTGTCAATACCTGATCCCTCACTCGGTCCCGGTGAAGGTGCAGCAAGTTCTCGTTCCACATGGATTTAGAACGCTGTCTCAAGCTCATCGTCTTCTTCGCATTCCGATATGGAACAAGATCCTCTTCCAAAGCCGATATGACCAAATCTCCGCACTCAAGAGACTGGTCTAGCCGCTCCAGTAGCTCTAGACCAGATCTCCGTGCGTCCTCATTCTTTTGGCACTCGATTGACCACTCTCTGATTCGACTCCATGCCGCTTTGATTGTGTCCACTTGCTGGATCATCATCTTGATCGCAAGCTCGGCTTGTTTGAATTTGCCCGCAAGGTCGTTCAGTGTGTTCACGACGCTGCCGCATTTTATGAGCAGTCCTGCAGAGCCGTCAATGAGACCAATGATCATCGCTACCTCTGCCATGATCGCAGTGTGGATGATGTCGATGGTAAGGACGATGAAGTTGACGATGACGATAACGCTGACAACGATGATGGTACTAATGACGATCGTTCCTCCAGCTTCCTGATTCGAGAGTGTAAGCTATCAGGTGACGCAGATGGCAAGGCGGGACCAATTCGCATATCTGATATCAAAGATTGCAAATCCGAAAACTGAACACAATGATGGGAATGATGTCAATACGCTAATTTCCGTTGCACAGGACGAGCGGATGGTGTTTTTTGGATGGACTAGGATGAGAGGTACATGGAAAGAGTAATTGAAAGGTGGGGTGGGCAGGGCGTCGATAAGGCTGTAGCGCTATTCTATATATAGACTTCATGGAAACTCTCCAAATGTATGGAGCCTCCTTCATGCTTCCCTAATAGATGGTGATCTCAGAATGTGATGGCACTGTAGTTAGATATACGGGCAATATCATCGACTAATGCTACGCCACAGATTGGGGCATTGAAAGCACAATATCTACCAGAAGTATGAAGGTGGGTAAAAGGTCAGTATGATTCGTTCGTTGGCCATGTTGAAGACTTGCCGTGGGTTCTGAAAGCACTGGGTATGATGTCTGCGACATGGGAATTTGCTCGGTAGTAGTCAGATAGTTTCAATGGTAGTGTAAGGTAACATGATACCAGAGATTTTTTATTCGTGTATATTTTGACTGTTTATACGCAGTGAGCGTAGACACGTCAAAAATTTTGGGCCAGATGATAACGAAGCAGCAAGAGAGTGGGCGGATTCCATGATCAAGAGACATATTCCAAGGTGACAGGGGTTGAACTATCACCCTTGTGTGAGATACTTGTTCCTGTTTATCAGCTAGACCAAGAGCGAAAATCCGCGCTCTGTACCTGCAGATTCCCTTGGGCTTGTAATGTGCATTTTATGAACACTGGTCAAACCATTAGGCATGGAGGTGCTTGGTTGTAGGAGAGTCAGGAGTAGCAACGGAAGGACGGTAGACGCGGTTGAAGCATTAAGCATTGACATGGTTGGCAGGCTGTATAACAGCACAGAGTAATGGATATCATCGAACACCAGTAAGTAATGACTCATCGAACTCATTCCATGTAAGAGGAGATGCTGCTCATTTCTCGTCTTTAGCAAGAATCAGAGATGCAAAGGCACTTCGATCATCGAAGCACAGCAGACAAGAGCATTCGTGTGCGAGCCCCGGCTTATAATGTATAGCACTATTACATTACCTTCAAACACAAGCGTTCGGCCCTTTACGGGATTAGATCGGACGTGTAACGTCGGCGTGAAAGCGCAAAAGTAAATACAATCTACGAAACGTTCCTCATGGAAGAAATAAATCTTATACCCTACCCAGCCCCTACTCCTTTCCCCTAACCGGTTTGATAGGCTTACTCCCCACCGCAAGCATCAACCAAACATCCCCCGGTCCCTTTTACCCCTTTGACCCAACCAGGAAGTATATGGGAAACCCAGTATCAAAGGCGCTGCGTTACCAATCTCCTCTATCTCCTCATCACTCAGCTCCAGACTCAGAGCGTCGATGTTGCCTTTCAAGTGCTCGATATTTCACCCACCGATGATGGGGAAGACGTATGGTGCTTTATGCATCACGTAAGCCAGCTCCACACCTGTGATAGCCGTCTTCTTCTTGCTGGCGATTGTTTCCAGCTTATGCGCGAGCTTCAAATTCTTTTCCGAGGGACCACCCAGAGTGCGGCCGCCTTCTCCTGATCTGTCAATATGCTCTCGTTGCTGCCTCGTTTTGAGTTCTCCTCCACCGAGGGCACCCCATGGTGCTGATCCCATTGACAGCAGCAGAGGGAGAGAGGAGGCGGTGACGCCCAAGGATTGACTTTGGTAGGGTGCCGGATCCATTCTGAAATTGTTCCTTGGATGGCGCACACTAATCAGGGAGTACAGAAATCACTCAGATCTTTACACCTTCCACTTTGAGGTTCCGTCGGTAGTCGTCCGATTGTAGCACTTTGGCCCGCTCTGTGTTGCATCATTGTGAGCTTACCAGTTCCGTACTATCCACGACCTAGTGCTTGGTCGTCTTACTCTCTTCCCACGGCATTGGCTGGTGGCTCTTTCGCTAACCCAATTGCATCTTCGAAGCGCGATTGTGCGTTGCACAAAGGTGCCTCTGGTTAGCTCGGTCGGTCAGAAGGCCGTGGATGGCAGAGACGACAAACAGTTGAAAAGCAGGTCCAGACATGGGCAAATTAGATAACAGTCTTCAATTACCCGCCTCAACTTCTATGATGCTGTACAATATATACAACCCAAGCTAAAGAAGCTAGGAAGCCATGCGAATTACAAATGGTGCGCGCTGTCATATGCAACGTATGGGGTATAGTCGAACATAAATATAGCACAATCGGAAGGTGACAAGCTCTTGCTACTTGTCTCGGTAGACTCGAAACGCAGCGGTATCTCCGAAGCTATGAAGGGATCCTGAACGCCAGACTGAAAACCCAGCAGCATGTGCTCATGGCGCCGACCTCTCGTAGAACCGGAAAAGGGAAAATCTACTGGCGGTACGTATATAAGACAACTCAAAGTCCAAAGCCTCCAGGAGGACCGCTAGCTCCGTTGTCAGAGGACGCATCTCCTTCGATAGTCTGCTTCCAGTATTCGGGTAGGCAAACGCAGACAAGCTGATTTTGTGTCAGCTACAATAAGTCAAAGAGAAAGGACCACTTACTGGGAATGCTTTAAGCTCCCCACTCGGGGGAGGAGAGCCTCCTCTGCCAGATCCATTGGAAACTCCACTGTCCCTTTGTAGCTTGCGCTTTGGATCGTAGTCTTCCGCTCGTTCGTTTAATCGTACACCGGTTGCCCACCCATCGTCCCAGATGCCTACGACCTTGAGCATGTCACCTCTTTCAAGCTCAAACTCGTCACCTGCCCGTGGCTGGTATGCCCAGAGAGTGGCAACTTTATCGTTTGGATGGATCTCGTCATCTGAATAATAGTCTTTGAAAAACGGAAGCTGCTCTGACTGTCCACTGGTGACACCTTCGGGTGAGGAAAGCTGTCCGTCCGTGTCTGGTGAACTGGGGTCATCCAATGCTCCTAATACAGACTGACTTGACAATGACCCATTCCGCCTCCCTGCGGTCGGTGCAGCTTTGCGAGCCTCAGGAGTGTCGCCATAATATCCTTCGGATTCAGATGTATCGCCGTAGCGTTTGTTGGTCCCTCGGGCCGCACCACCCAGCGCCGCCACGCCGTAGGATGGTGAGTCGCTAGAATTACCTTCCAGGGCTGACATCCGCGCAACACGTCCTCCAGGCTGTGGTCCGTAATCTGGCGGAAGCTCCTGGTTTCCTGCTTGTGCTGCAAATGCCATGCTGGGCCCGCCACGACGCGGAGGTGTAGGCTGGTTGAAGACATTGGTCTGACGGTCTCTTCGTCGCCTGCGAAAGCATACGCAACACAAAAGCAGCAGGCCGAGCAGTAGGACCGCCCCAACTACAGCACCGACAACAATACCGGCAATTGCACCCCCTGAGAGACCCGCACTCTGATGTGCCGCTCCACTAGTGGCGGAGGGAGTGCTGCTAGATGTTTGGGTCGGAAATAGAGGAGGCATGGTGGTCATCGTAGGTAGTGTGACGCCTTGACACCGATTGGTCACATTTGACCCAATGCAGCATGAGTCTGTTGCATTGGGAGAGCTGGTTCGGCAGTAGCCGCAGAGGCCTTGAAGATTCGTGGAGAAGCCGCAGTCGTTTGGTTCGTTCTCTTCTCCAGTAATACATCCCCCACTAAGTGAGTCACTAGGAAGGGCACAGTTCGTGAAATCTGCACGTATCTGGTCCAAGTAGCCTGGGCGGGGATTGCTGCAAAGCTGGCTGTTGATGGTAATCCCTTCTTCACTGGTAGCCTGTTGAGCCTGATTCGAGTCAGCACAAGCTCTTCCAACAGCAACATCCCATTAAACATACACAAGATTCAGCACATAGCGGCGGCGATTGCGCACTTGAAAGCGAGCATGGCTTGATCGAGTTCTGTACAATGGCATTACAAATTACACTAGTTGTATATCGTGCGTAAAGATTAGTTGTATTGGTGAGGTTGACATTGCTGCACCCAAGCAGTGTCTGATACCTAGTAATGACATCAGTGAATGTCCTGCCGTCTGAACCATGGTAGGTACTTTAATTCAACGTAGCTCGCATTAACATATTGGCTTAATTGGGTATCGAAGGTTTGGGTATTGGAAACGAATGCAAGAAAAGGACTGCAGGCTGTCAGCAACGCGCAATGGCAGCCGTCGTGGACATGCTCACAAAAGCCCAGTAAGAGTAGCATCCGTGGATATGGATGATGCATTGAAGGCCGAGCATTGAGTTGAGCCCTTCAGAGGTACGCAATTCTGTGCTGCGGCTGTAGCCACTACGGATGTGAGCGCTGCGAGCAGAGTAGTAGATCTTATTACTGCCATGTCTCTCTTCTTTGTCGGACGAACGCTTCGCTGGCGGATTGACGATGTCTGCTTGTCGGCGCGAGCGTACGCATTGGGCGCCTCAGGTTGCGTATGCATCAACGCATCATGTTGGTCGGCGTGTAGACTAACTCTTAACTACCTCTGTTCGAAGTAATGAAGCTTGCACGCCAAGCGATGTACTCCTAGAACTAGCTTTCCTTCGATGGTCTCAAATGGCTGCTTCTCTGGGACTGATAAGGTTGTCGTTCGGAGACACGATACGGACCCTAAAGACACAGATACAAGAATGAAAGAGTAATGAGCGACAAATGTTGATGAAGGAAAGAGCAGCTGGCAGCGGGCACATATTGGGGGAAACATCACGATTGGTATTGGCGAATGGGAAATTACCACGCTATGCTGCTAGTTCCCGGCTCCAAGCTTGACCGCAACGCTAGTCCATATGGGGTTCAACGCACAGCAACAACTACTTTTGACTCACTTGCCTAGAGCTTTTCTTTCACTCCACACTTACAATGGACAATGAAATGGCAGACAAAACCGCTGCAATTAATCTAGGCGAGGCTGACGCGTCCCAAACATCCAAGAATGCTCAGAAAAAGGCCGAAAAGCAAGAGAGGTTGGCTGCTCAGAAAGCTAACAAGTCCGCAACAAACACTACCAAAGAAGCTGGCCGATCGGAGGCTAAGAAGGCAGTAAGCAAGCCATCTAAGAAAGCCGAAGGCGTCGAACTGGTCGGCATCACTGTCGCGAGAGAAGATGATTTCTCTGGTTGGTACCAGCAGGTACTGACTAAAGGTGACTTTCTCGACTATTACGATATTTCAGGATGCTACGTCTTGAAGCCGGGCTCTTACTTTATTTGGGAGGAAGTCCAAGCCTACTTCAACCAGAAAATCAAACGCATGAAGGTCAAGAATTGCTCATTTCCCCTGTTTGTTTCTCAAGAAGCCCTCGAGAGAGAAAAGGCCCACATCAAGGGCTTTGCTGCCGAGGTAGCTTGGGTCACACATGCGTAAGTCTGCTCTGTCCAGTCACGGTATCGAGCGTCGGAGTGCTAACGTTGTTAACAGTGGGGACAAGCCCTTAGAAAAGAAAATAGCGCTACGCCCAACGTCCGAGACTGTTATGTATCCTTACTATGCAAAGTGGATACGAAGCCACAGAGATCTCCCGCTGCGCCTGAATCAATGGAATTCGTAAGCCAACCACCACTTGTACAACTACGTCTCAAACATATAAATTGATGCTCAAAGGGTTGTGCGATGGGAGTTCAAACACCCGCAGCCTTTCTTACGAACACGAGAATTCCTGTACGTTGCGCTCCTCGCTACCCCTATGCGACTGCTAAGCTATTTCTAGCTGGCAAGAAGGACACACTGCGCATTTCGGCCAAGATGCCGCGAAAGCTGAGGTGCGGCAGATCTTACAATACTACGCAGGAGTCTACGAGGAGCTACTCGCAGTGCCCGTCATACGAGGCCGAAAAACGGAGAAGGAGAAGTTTGGTGAGTCACATTACGTTTTCTAGCTTCCAATGGACATGCTGACGTCGTGTCCCTCCAGCCGGTGCAGACTACACAGAGACAGTGGAAGGCTTCATTGCCGCAACAGGACGAGGAATACAAGGCGGTACAAGCCATCATCTCGGACAGAATTTTAGTAGGATGTTCAGTATCACTGTAGAAGATCCAACTGCCAAGGAGGGGGAACGAAAACCGCCAGTCTACGTGTTCCAGAACTCGTGGGGCTTGTCTACAAGAACCATTGGCGTCATGGTGATGACACATGGCGACAACAGAGGCCTTGTCGTCCCTCCTCGCGTCTCCGAGTACCAGGTTGTTATCGTTCCTGTGGGAATAACAGCGAAGTCGACGGATGAAGAGAAGGCGGCTCTGAACGATCAAGTCGACGCACTAGCAACGGTCCTAGAAGCAGATGAGACTCGTGTGATTTGTGATAAAAGAGAGGGCTACTCACCAGGATGGAAGTTCAATGACTGGGAGCAGAAAGGAGTGCCGCTACGCCTGGAGTTCGGTCCGAAGGATTCGGCAGCACACCAAGTAACCACAGCACGCCGCGACATCCTGGGCAACAAAGGCACAATCCAGATAAGCAATCTAGCTGCCGGAGTCAAGGAGCTCCTCGAAACCATTCAGAAAGATCTCTACAACCGCGCCGACCAGGAATTCAAGTCACACGTGAAGAAGATAACCAACTGGGTTGACTTCGTGCCAGCCTTGAACTCAAAGAACGTCTGTCTCATCCCCTCTTGCTTGACGGAGCAATGCGAAGACGAAATCAAAGATCTAAGCGAACGGAAGGAAGAGGATGATGATACCCCCCAAGACGAGCGAGCCCCTAGCATGGGAGCGAAGAGCTTATGCATTCCGTTTGATCAGCCAGCGGGAGTTGTGAAGGGAGAAACCGCTTGCTGCAACCCGCAATGCAAGAATAAAGCGCAGGCGTGGTGTCTGTTCGGTAGAAGCTACTGAGTTGGAAGTTGCTTGCAGGTATGACGATACGTGCATTATGGCACGTCAACTGTTCAAGACCTCTGTATAGGGGTTTCCTGAGCTCGATTGAAGGCCGGAATGATACCATGATTACAACTTCTAGATAGGTGGATGTTCACTCGAAGAGAGCGGAGAAAGCTGGCCTGTCGGGCTGTTCCCCATTTTGAGAATGTCTACATAGCTCTATATAGCTGGCAAAAGCAAACAAGAGGACATCTTCCCCTAGGATCATTGTACCTTACTAGCTTCTTTCCCCGCTGAATCTAACACTTAGCTTCAACATCACCAACAACAACTGTAAACACGCGCTGACTACCTTCTTTATGACACCTTTACGCCTTTACGCTAGAATGCAAGAGCAAACACTTACGGCTTTCTCCCTTCACTGCGACGCGTATTCGTTTCTGACAGAGCCAGCAATGGCATACAACACGTGTTAGATCCGTCCATACAACCACAAACCCAGCTCTCTTTGAGCCAGGAATGACACACAGCATGCGCGGTTTCCCCTGCAGTGATATGGCTATAGGTATCCTTAAGCCAGCAATGCCGATGAGCATGGGCGTATTGCCTTTTCTGATAACATGGGATTAGCTTTGCGAGAGCGAGCGTGAGCAGAGAGCGCTGGCTTTTTGCCGTAAAGATGACGAGAGCGCAGCTCTTCTCGAGCTGTTAATAATGCACGGTATAGGAGGTTGACCCTCGAAGACTGCCACTAAAGACTTCCATTGCCACGCTGTTGTAATTGGTTTCAGGTATATAACACCTCACTTACGCTCGCAACCGGGTTAATGCCCATGACCATCATCCCCACCCCTCTGTTCCGGATCCAGCTTAATAAGCGTATCAATCCTCATAACAGCAATGCACGCCTCCACCGCACTCTTCAACTGCTTCACCTTACTCATACTCGGTTCCAGCACGCCCGCCTTGATCTGATCCACCACTTTTCCCCTGGTCAAATCAAGTCCGTAATTCTTGTAGTTCTTTCGCTTCGCTAGCGCTTTGTCTTGTTCTGCTGCGTTTGGTGACTTTGAGCCTTTTGAGGGTGAGGAGGGGGTGGGAGGTGTGTCTTGGATTCGTTGAGAAGTGGCGTGGTAGGAGCGTAGTTGGGCGACGAGGTCTGAGGAATCTTTTGCGGCGTTGACCGCGAGGGTGCGGGGGATGATGAGGAGGGATTGGGCGAATTCGCCGATGGCGAGTTGTTCCCGGGAACCGACTGTGACTGCGAATTCTTCGAGGTAGATGTGTAGTGCTGTTTCTACGGCGCCGCCTCCGGGTACTATGCTGCCGCTTTCCAGGGTTCGTTTAACTGCTGAGAGGGAGTCATGGACTGAGCGTTCCATTTCGTCAAGCTGGTAGTCGTTGGAGCCGCGGAGGATGATGGAGGCGGAAGTGTGGACTTTGGTGCCTTTGACGAGTATGCATTCGTCATCAGAGATGCGCTCTTGGACGACTTCTTCTGCGTGACCAAGGGACGCAGCTTCGAACTTCTCATCGCCGTTTAGGTCGGAAAGGGAGGAGACGAGTGTGGCACCTGTTGCTTTTGCGATTCGGCGGAGGTCTTCTTTCTTGCAGCGACGGACGGCCATGGCACCTTTTTCGATGAACTGTTTCAGGCAGAGGTCGTCGATGCCTTTGGTGGTGAGCACGACATTCGCACCGGCTTTGAGGATCATGTCTACGCGCTCCATAACCATGCCGGACTCTCGTTGGCGTATCTGTTCGAGCTGTTGTGGATCATCGATTGTGATGTTAACGCCTAGTTTCATTCGCTCTTTTTGTAGGTTCATATCTAAGCAAGCAATTTTGGCGTCTGTGACGCGAGTCTTCATGGCTTGTGATGCGACTGTACAATTCAGGGCGTAGCCCTTGACCAGTGTTGACTCTAGAGCGCTCTTTCCGTGGGCTTTGAGAACGTTGACGGCTTTGACAGGATATTTGGTTTCGTTGCGATTATTCGTCGACTTGACTGATTGCATGGCGTCGACGACCATGTTTGAAAAAAACTCTGAGTCTGACCCAATGATCTTGCTTGACATTGATGTTTTTGCTATGTTGATGAGAGATTCCCTCCCAAGGTGTTCGACCTTTGTGCTTATGTTCTCATTCATGTATTTGACAGCTTCTCGGAGTGCTAGACGGTAGCCTGTCATGATCGTAGTAGGATGTATCCGGTTCTTCATAAGCTCGTTCGCTCTCCGTAACAACTCAGCCGCTATGATGACCACAGATGTTGTTCCATCGCCAACCTGTCTCTCATCAACAAACGTGGATTGCTATAGCATTTCTTATACTAACCTCCTTGTCCTGTTGCTGTGCCAAGTCGACCAGTATTTTTCCTGCAGGATGCTCCACATCCAAAAGACTTAATATTGTCGCGCCGTCGTTGGTCACTGTGACATCCTGAGCCTCTCAGCATTTTCCACTAATATGCGAATCAGACACGACATACCCCAATATCGTCTACCATCATCTTATCCAGCCCCGAGGGACCGAAAGAGCTCTTCACCACATTGGCAATAGCCTGTGTAGCAAGTACTGTATGCTGATCAGTCTCTGAAGTGTTGAAGCTGTATGTAGAAATCACCATTTTGATCTCTTATGTCTGCTCCACTGATCTTAGTGCCGCCAAGGAATAATGTGCCAGCGTTTCTGGGCTGCTCAAACATTCCTGCCATATTGATTTCTTGGAAGTTGAGTTGCAGTTGTCAATACATGTGAACTCGCCAGAGCCTTGAGCCTACAGAGCGTGGGACATTTTTTGATAGGGCTAGAAGGGACGCGACGCGCTAATTCCTGGGGCCCCTCGGGCTCTAACTAAGATTTCGGGGGCTCTTCGGGGCCAAGTTCAAATGCCTTGAATTGCCGAAGCAAGGGACTTCACCCTTCGCTCTCTACATACCTATATAGCCAGGCGCATGGCTGGAAGGGCATGGACGTGGGACACTTAAGTTCCTAAGTGACATTTATTCAACATGGAAACCCCACCCTCATCCTCTCCCCGCCGGCTTTCGTTACTACAAGTAGACGCTGCTCTACAAAGTCCTCAAGTCAATCCTGTCGACCTACGGACTTTAGAATATGTCGACTCCTACGACCATAACCTTATGTGTGCTATCTGCCATTCACCGTTCGTGCGTCCTGTCAGACTCGAATGTGATCATGTGTTCTGCCAACGTTGTGTGAGCGATGCGATGTCCTATCAAGATCGAGATTCCAGGGTCTACATAGTAACGTGCCCGTCCTGCCGCAGAAAGATTGAGAACCGGGCAATAGCGCCTGTACCGAAGGTTCTGAGCCACATCTTGGACGACCTTCGTGTCAAATGCCCACTGGGACTCTTAGGGTGCCCTGAAGTAATAGCTAGAGGGAACGTACAGGATCATGTGGACAAGTACTGCGCATACGCCGAAGTCGAATGCTCTTCGGAAAGCTGTCTACTGACCGTGCTACGGAAAGACCTTGTTAAAGGAGGATGCCTACACAGGGTGGTGAAGTGCGAGGACTGCGAAGGATTGTTCATGGAAAAGGACATGGAGATACATCGTTTGCGCCATTGCGAGGTGGGCAAAGCCTCTTGTCCTGATTGTAATGCCCAAGTGCTTCTCCGGGACCTTAAGGGTCATATCGAACGATGTCCGGACGCCATTTTTCAATGTAACGCAGCAGAGTATGGGTGCGCTTTCACTGCAAGACGTGAGACTCTAGATGAGCACTTGACAACATGCCCCCTGGCGAAGCTTGTTCCTTTCCTGAGGCTGCAGAACGAACGGCTAGAAGCTCACGAAGCCGCTCTAAAGCAACTCCGTCACAAGAATTCTATCCTTGAAACCTCTTTCTCGACAATTCAAGAAACCCTCAGCCCCTCTGCTAACCTCATCGATGCCCCATCATCCTCAGCAACCGCTTCAGACACCGGTCCGTTCGACTCCACAGCCCATCACCTTTTATTTCTGCACGAATCTCTTCGAGAGGAAGTGAGCCGCGTGTCAGCCGCTGTCTCAGAAGTTGACGCTAAAGCCAGCATGATGGTTATGAACGAGAGCCTTCGTATCAAGGAAGACCTCTCTCACGCGAATGCAGCGATTGGAAGCATGCGTATGCAATTACACTGGCTTATGAGTGCAAGACTGCAGAATCAACAGCGAGTAGCGATGGTAAGAGCGCAGAGCTCTGGGGAAGGTCTGGCGTCTTCCGCTGATGCTGGTGGCTCTAGCGGAAGCGTAGAATTACCCGTTCGGCGGCTTAGCGATTCTACTAGGCAGGACACTAAGCTTTGACCAGTTCTTTCCATGAGTAGCGAAATGTAGCATTGGAGCTATGGCAGAACACATGTTTCGAGAGCGAGTAACAGACCGTTTCGGTGCGTAAGAATCCAAAGAAACGCACTTTTACCCTCTCTCAAGTCTCTCAACCGCTCTTCACCCTGCTTTCACGATGAGGAATCTTGGACATCCAAAAGGCATTTAAGCCCCAGAGGTAACATACTTCTTAGGTTCAAAGCCGTAAGCTAGGTAGATCCAGCTCCGGCTGGCCCTCCAAAAGCATGCTATGTGCTCTGATGCCTATCAAGGTATGGAAGATCGAGCTCACAATGCCGATACTGTGACGATATACCCTTGTAAGTGGATCATGAAAAGTACATTGCTTGCTCCAGAAACTTACGAATGTGCATGCTGTATATCTAATATGCCGCTTTGAGAACACGGCAGCTGCTTCAAGGCCTGCCCGAGAGAAACTATTCAGGTTCTAGATATGAGCAATGAAGTAATCGAAGTGGTACTGTAGGAGCTATGAATAAGACGATACTTCTTCACTACAACAAGATGACAACTTCTCAATGGAAAGCAGCCCAAAGAGTCGGTAACAGGGTTCATCCCGTTACAGTGGTGGAAGAGATGTACGTCCCATGTATGCAAGATGGCATGCATGAATCCTTTGATTAGGTTATGAGAGGCTTCTGCTAAAGGTGCAATTGCAGATGCTTAAAAGAAAGATTTGTCATTCGGCACACATTGTTGTAGTGATCGAAAACAATTACACGCCGTGAAAGAAATAGGATTCGCATTGCTACGTGTCACTACCTCAGTCTCTTCCACCCAACTCCTGTTTTCTACCTGCAATGATACAAATCGCCCCATCGAAGTTCCGCTTTATATCCGGCAACGTGATTATGGTGCAATCTAGGCACGTACCCAGTTGTAAAATCTTTATCTCGGGGAATCCCTTTTGGGCTTGACACGCTAACCACTGTCCTAAGTCATTGTAATCCGTTTGCTGGTAGCAGATACTGCAAGTCGTCTCATGAGAATTCTGAAATGCACATCCCCGAGGGTAGAAGCCTTTTCGGCTATTGTGCTTAAACAATGCCCTTGGATCCCTCATGGAAGATTGATATGGATGGTCGCATGGTCTTGTTACGAACAGATTCCGGAACCCAACAGCTATACTAGTGGGCTCGGCGAGGTACAGGAGGTCATCACCATTAAAGACTTCGTAGCGGACCCAGAGCGTATCCTTTAAACCATGCAAGAGCGCGCGGCTCCGTAGGAGAGGGACGATGTTCAGTGGCTCTACTGAGCACGATGTAGACTTGACTGCATTAAGGTCATGGCTGTGTTCCTCCATTCTGACCACGGCTCTTTTCTGTCCTTCGAAGGTTATATGTCCCGGTAAGAAGGACAGTAGTTTACCCTCTGCGGTATGAACCGATTGACACGTTGCCAAAGTACGGAGCACCACTAGCCCATCCATATCCACAGCAAGCCAACGGTCTGGGAAAAGCCTTGCATCAGTGACATTGGTACATGCATACAAAGCCTGGCCCAAACCCTCCATTGGGTCTTCTAAGGTATCGTATGATATACATGCAGCGCCGTCATATCCGAATTCGATTGGTGAGTATTGTTGTCTATAAGCGAATTGTACTGACATTGTCTGCGATGTCGTATTCCAATCTGTATAAGCCAGTCGTGAAGCGAACCATGCTGCTCGGTCCAAAGTCATGACAAATGAGGGCTCAATGTCGCGTCCGCCATCAATCTCTTTCGAGCATTCATCAAGATCATCAAGATCAGAATGGTAGCTAAGACTAGCTCGATAGTGTTCTAAAGCCTTCACTTTGAATCCTAGCAAAGACAAGATGTCTAGCGATCTCTGTTGTAACTGCGGCAAGATAGAAATGAAGAACGGAATAAGTGGCTCGTGATCTAAGACATGTGTAATATTCCCAGCCCTGCCGGCTACGCGGTTGAGCGCTGCAACAGCCACGAATTCTGACGCGGCGTCGACTTGTGATTCTTCGATTTGAGGGTGGTTGAGTAATAGGAAATTCACATCTTTGCAATCAATGCTCCAACCACGACGAGAAGACTCATTCAAGTGGTCGACAGAAATAAAATCGCTCAACTGGCCGGAGACGGAGAGTTTACATGCGCCTTCTGGTTCTGATGGACGGAGAATCACCTTTGCTTGCCCATAGCTACAATTCATCGGCACTTGATTGCCTTTGCTGTCCAATGCACAAACAGGTAGACCAAGAATCAAAATTGCATAGGCCGCTAGCCATCCGGAACCGTGGAAGCCACTGAAGGTCAAGACACAATCTTCCGTGGACGTAGCAATTTTGTGACATAGCTTCATGATTTTGGCGATATGCTGTTCGCCTGGTATGGCGTCGAATGGGTCCCTTGCTCCGTGGGCTTTTGTTGTGGGAGACCCTGTAGTCGATATTCGGTCGAGAATAGCATGATACTGCAGGACCCGCTCTTGAAATCTGATGTTCCTTACATAAGTGAGAAGCCCCTCTCTCAATCTCAAGAATTGACTGACCCCTGGCGTACAATCATTTGACGCTTCCGCAGTCTCGAACAGTGTTCCCAAGACTGCCACACAGGCATCTTGCGACATTAGTGGCACGATCGACGCCATCAGAGCCAGCACATTCTCTCCCGCCCTTGTCTTCAGGAATTGATCGACGAGAAAGAACGAGCCAGTCCCAATCTCCACCACTTTGTACAGCCACTGACGCTCTGCACGTTGCTTTTCTCTGCTGTTGTTGAGAGCGTGCCGAAAGTCCTGGGAGACTGGAATAAGCTCACTGACCATTAGCATGCAGCCAATGGTGTGGATATCCACGCCCGAGAGGGCCAATTGTTTGAGGCCATTGGCGCCGGCGTTGAGGACTAGTTGAGAGAGACCTGGAATGTCGACTTGCCATGATGCCATCCTCCTGGAACTATGCCTTACGCAAGAGTCGATTAGATGTACCGGCCTCGGGAACTATGGGTACAATCACTGTGTCTCGCTCTTGCGAAACCCAGAATAGCCCACAAAGCGCACTAAAAGACCGAATTCTATGATACTCCCAGGAGAATCACAGTGGCTCGTCTGTTGTCTTGTCAACATCGGTAGCTCAAGCTGCAGGGAGCAACTCTGTGGGTTGCTGTTCTGGATGTATTCGCTATCTGCTTCTAGTTTCTGACGTTCGTTTGGTTTGATTGGGCTGATCCACCGTGGCTCAAAAGACCACTTCTTGAATGCTCTCTGATTTTGGAAGATATCGAAATACAAGATGCCCTTAGCTACTCCTGTCAGGCAACAGTAGGTAAGAGATAATGAGGCTGCAAGGCACAGCCTGCCTGGCTCTCGACGTCGAGATGGCGATATAGAATGGTAGGTTGTGTGGTCTCGGCCAATCTTCCAGGACTCACGTGTCTGGAAAGCCCTGTGTCGAAGTATCTAAATGTCGATGTAGGACTTTACTAGCTGAACCACTGAATCTCGCTCCTTCTTGCTTATCTGAGACCTGGTCACCTTACTTCAGCGAGTGATCGAAGTATCGTCTAGAAACACATCGATCGGATTTACGATCAGATTCACAGTCGTGAGTGTCCTAATGACGGAGTAGTCGAGCATTGGACGTTCGTGACAGTGTTGCGGGGTTCATGCGGCTGATTCCATTTGCTGGCTAGCGCAGAGTCCTGCATAATTCAATCCGCCTGACTTTGCCTAGGGAAAGCAGCACCCTTAGACTGATCTCGCAATTAGACGCTGATCACTTCGGAGTGCGTGACTACAGATGAGACCCTTTGATAGGTGTTGCGATAAGAGGCTAGACGCCATGAGTTACTCTACATCCTAACGATCGGATGTATCAAGGCAACAAAAGACATTTTGACTACCACTTGTAGTAGACAGCGACAAGGCAGCAAAGAAAAAACGCCAGTCTTATCTACCTGCGTTGGCCTTGTTCCATTCGAGCATCCTTGAATACCACTCTTGTTCCTCTATCAGCTCGTCGGCTATGTGATCACGCTTTTCCCAAATACAACCAGAGCCGCAATAAGGCTGCCATTTCTAAGTCATCACTGAGTCTAGCGATTGCAACGACTCTGCGACTATACCCTAAGCCCGGCGCTCTGGCCACTTCGCCTGGTATCATGACCCACGGCTAAGCTCCCAGCTCGCTATGGATGCTAAACTCGGCTCATTCAAAGTTCCTGTCTTCAAGACTTTTCTCGACCGCTACCTCGTCGCCCAAACATATTCAAAGTGTTCCGAGTTTCTCAACACACTACCCATTCCTTAAATCGCAGCAGTCCACAATTTTGTTCCTGGACGATATCGCAATCGAACAAGAAAAAGGAAGCTATTCCCGGGCGTAGAGATCTCCAAAGCTGGCAGAGTGAGCCCAACTTGGTGGAGAACTTGATCTGCTAGCAAGCCTAAGATCATACACCAAGTCCTGGGCCTATTGCCAACGTTTCAGTGAAAATTGAAATAGTACATGTCGATGAAAGCCTGGGTTTAGTCACCTGGTCAAAAGCTTTGTAAAGAGCAAGACCGTAGAAAGCTCTGAGATGCTGCTAGATTCTGTGGGGTGATTAAGAAGAGCGATCAAGTCACGCCTGGTACCTTGGGAACACGACCAGGCTAGAGTAATGCAGAAAGAACAGGACTTATGTAATATCTCAATGAAGGTTTCGCACATATAGAATCCGCTCAAAGCTAAGGAATAAGTGAACGATTGACGTCACATCGTGAATCTGGTATAAACTGAACTTTCATACCCAGCGCAAGCTACTACTCGAGCTTCTGTCACTTTTTGATTTGCAGACGCCTAATCCATGTGATGGGTAAGAGACCTTGGAACGCTGACTGACGAAATACGAGTCCCAAAACAAAAAGACTTCCTTGCAACAAACCCTCCTCCACTTTCTTCATTCTACCTAAGAGCGAGGTTCTACACATATGACGACCAACGGAAGGTTGCTTACTCAAACAGAGAGGTTGTAATCCTTGGCGTGCTTGGGGGAGATGGTGTTGGTTCTCGCGCATGCTGCGACGGTGTAAAACTGCCCAGGGGAGCTGGAAGCAGCCTTTCATTCGAGCGTGAGAACGCTGGTGATGGATATATCGCAGCCAAGTCGTCCGTTGGATTCCTTGGGGATGTTGGACGGATGGTCGCTGTTGATTCTGGGCATTCAAGATGAGGTATATTACCTGGGCTTTCGTAGTGCAGTCTGGCCGGACTTGTGGAGGAGTGGGAGACTGGTGAGGGCCTGTAGGCGTTGGACGGATTGCGGTGGACTGACCTGCCAATCCTAAAAGGCTGTAAGAGGGACATAGCGATGTTGGATGGGGTTGACTGCGAGGACTGCTTGTTATACTCGGTCGTTGTTGGTCGATGTTCGACGTCAGTAGATTCACCGTCCCCAACAGCATCTGCACTCTGTATCTTGCGCCTAGCCCAACAAGCTGTGCAGTATCCCTTCTTACATTCCACGCACCAATCGGCGGACAACCCGACCAAGTTCATGCAGTGCCCGTATTGTGTGTTGAAAGTCGAATTCTCAAAGGCTAATTCCCGCCTCGAGATCTCCACAGGGTTTTTCAGCCACGCCCAGAACTCCGGCCATATAGTCAAGAAACGATGCAAAGAGTGAGGCATCCTTTCGTTGCGGTGTCTAGCTTTAGCTGGCTCGATGTCATTTCGATGCAATTTTAGCCATGGGAGCCGGGGCAGGCCGTGTGTCTGAATGTACTGTTGTATGCAGGAACCGATGATAGCAAACGCTGCACCAACCCAAGGACCCCACTAGACAATGTCAGATCTCTATTCATTGAACGCCAGACTCACAAGTCTTACCTGTCCAACAGCATCGTAACTCTCCGTTGGCCAGTTCCAGATTGTCACTTCGTTGACCACGAGAGAACTTACAAAAACGAAAGGGGAGACCATAAATATTAGAACGGCGAACAAAAACCCCAAGCTAGCAGTGCATTTGCCAATGTAGTAGCGACATTTGAAGTCTAGACGGGCGCGCGATCTTTCAAAATGTTCATGGTCTGGAATTCCGGCCAAGGAGAGGAATATCTTGTTACGCACATGTTCTGGGCTCCATCGAGATTCGAGGAGTGCTGGGATGCACTGTAGAATGACAAAGGCCAAGGAGAACATATTGGCGATGTACAACATGACGAATCCATCTGTACGGACCAGATGAGACGTCCGGCTACTATCCAACGCTTGGAGGCTCGAATCCTTTCGAAAGGCAACGCCTTTCAATGTGACGGAGCCGCATGTGTCTGTGCAGTTGCATATTGGAGGATAGGGTGGGGAAGCAGGGACTGTCGTATTTAAGGAGCAGCCTGTTGATTGGTTGGTCTGGCAGAGCAGTACCTGCGAATAATCGATAAACGGTAACCATTCGCTCGTGGTGTATGCCACAGTGGGAATAAGAGCGCTAATAATCAAGATACCCCACAGCACAACGACTGGTCGGAAAGTGCGAGCATCACCACTTCGAAGTATCTCGGACCAAAAAAGGATCGGGGTCACCATTATCGCGCCTGCTGAAAGTATGGGGAATATTGCCTTTAGGTCAACGTCACCCGCCAAAGCCGGTTGGAGATCGTTCCAACGACTACATGGGACTTGAATCAGTCCCGTTGGACAGTGTTCTGCATAGGGTAGCACTCACACAAATAGAGCAAATGCGTGCACCTATAAATTCCGGAGTCAGCATTGCTTTACGCATAATGAGTACCTTCGCGAGCCATGAAAGAGTGACATAACGCCCGGTGAGAGCACAAAGTTCCGCCCAGAGACAAGTCTTAGGCGTGGTATTTTGCGGGCAAGAGAAACCTGCACGCAGCATCGAAAGGACGCAAAGACGCCTAAGGTTGGGGGTTTGCCAGAGAATGTACCTGAAGAGTAGCGAAGGAGCCTATTAGGAGAGCGTGACCGCAACGATCGCACTTACAGCAGCGCAGCTTGAATACGTCATAACAACACCCAAAGCCGCTCCGGATAACCAAAGTGTCTTGCGGAACATAACGGAGAAGCACAGGAGTGTGTAGAATAACAGTCGGTTGAGGAAGCCGTACTGACCTAGAATACCCGGTTCAGCCGTCAGGAGGCACCTGTGCAATGTGTGTCAGAGCTTACCGCTGATAGGGAAGGTACAAGCCTGTGGTACAGCGAACTGACCATCCATGAAGAATTTTCCGACAGACGCGCCGATTAGAGAAAGGTCTGTAAGTTCAGGATTGATCGGCAGGACACCAAATGTTGAGTTGAGTTGCACGAGCGTCACCACACCATAGTTTCCATAAGCTTGCTCGACAGCTTGAGAAAGCAGCTCGAGAAGGGTAGCGTTAGCGGAAATATCCATGTTTGGGTATCTTAAAGACTCTCAAGTCGAATAGGGGGTAATCTTAGCTGTCAGCACGTGCAAATTTCGAATTTCGGCGGTCAGGAGCTAGGAGGGCTGTACTGACAATTTAGTTGAACATGTGCCGCTTGGAAAGGGTAAGGAATTAAAAGATCAGCATTAGCAGTAAAGGCGACTTCTGAGATTTGAAACAGTGATGCAGTTCCAACTGCTGTGATCAGTCGGGACGGCGTACCGGGCACATATGAGATCGGTACGCTCGTACGGTAAATTTGCGAACGGCATAATCAGTCTTGCGTTTAGTGACAGGTATGTGCATGCCACTTGACGTAGTAGATTTTCCGGTAGCTCCCACGACCTTTGCCAGATACTCGCAAGTAAATGCTTGCATCCGAAGCGCAGAAAGTGTAGGGACAATTTATTGTCGTCTTGCATGAAACAGTGATTGGTTGTAGCGTAATCGTCTCTCTTTCTAGGACCTCAAAGGAGGCACAACGTTTGGTAACAATGCCGTTCACCGTGAGCGGAGTAGTTTATGTCAGAGTCTTGGTCGTAGAAGGGATAACAAGAAGCCCACATGGAAGTAGGCGCAGTGTTATTCCTTCCACGTGTGCGAAAGCGAAAGGGTTCGGGGCGTGATGCATATTCTCTGGATAACGCGCCAATGATGCAGAGAAAGATGTCAAGGAGGGTGGAGCATTAAGGGTAACAGTCAGATTGGTAGAGTGAGTACGAGGAAGACAAGGTAGGGTGCACGAAAGGCTGACGTCACGGTGAAGTGGTAGGATAGACGTACATGGTCATCAGAGGCGTGCTTATAGAATTACGAAGCACATGTGTAGCTAAACCCACACAACAATAGTCACTGATTGATTGTCAGGGTCATGCCATTCCCAGCCTTGCAGACCGGGGTTCCAGTGCTTACAGGCCTTACGTCAACCGTTTGTACGTAAGTCATGCTTCACGGCCAACTTGGTGAGACAATCTCCTCGAGCCATATCCAATTAGTGTGTCAAACAGGGCAGTTTTGCAGTGCCGAAGACTAGTGAGAACGGTTCGATCATGCAGATGCTCCTCGAAATACGCCCTCGGAACTCCGGAACGTTATGCACATTACCGTGATAATGCTGCAGTTCCACGCATTGAACGACACCTGACAGTTAGATGACGAAGGTCGGGTGGTGACCGCGTGCACTAGGGTGTCAGACTGACTCGGGCAGTTCCCATGAAGCCTCCATTAGCAAGCCCAGGCCAGTTCTGATAGGATCGATCAAAATCAAGTCCTGAAGCTGCCGCATTCCGAAGAATATCGGGCTAGTTTGTTCCCCAAGGATCGCCTCCTGCAACAACGCTGTCAGCCTTTGACGTGTTTCGAACCATTGTCTTTTCCCCGCAGCGGAAACAGGAGACAACTGACTCTCATGCAGTAACCCTCCTTAGAGGCACTTGCATGAGCGAGCAACATCCAAGTCTCAAACATTGCCTCCAGCAATGCCACCCCCTGAAAGATTCCCACAAGGACTCCCCTTCCCATCAAGCAACGACTCCTTCTCTCGAATCTCACTTCAATTCGATTTTCTTGAAACCTCCAGCAACCTCTCATCATACACACAAAGGGTCTTTTCGTTCTGCACACGATCCTTCTCCCTACCACTCCTTACCTAGATCTCAAACCCAAAACCCTCCTCTTCCGCAACTCCTACTATACACCCCACTCGATACCACCGTTTCCATTGTTCACTCCCTCCCCATCACCCACATCTCCACCTCCGCCCCTACCCTCTCCCCATCCAGCTCTTTGACCATCCCATCGTACTCCCAGGGCTACCTCTCCCTCCCTTACACCTCCTCGGTCCAATGCCCTACCTAGTCAACCCCCTCAAACCGGACCACTCCCGTCTAACCTTTCCAGCCCTCGACCATCAACCCCCTATAGCATCCACCCCTTCGTCTCCCTCACCGTCCTCTCGACCTCAACATCCTCACATCATACCCTATAAAACGCATCTCATACCACCATCCCCAACTATAACATCAAAACCAGCACCGTCACATCACATCACACGCACATCATCCAACAACATATAGCCCAAGCACTCCCATCTGCGGAAGAGACGTATATACAGAGCCAAAATAGCCACTCCTGCACTTAGCATCTCACATAACATAACCGCACGAGCGTGGAGTCGTCGGTATCGGAGCTATGGAACGGCCCATGGGAGGCTAGTGTGCGTGGTCGCTGAACAGGGTATGCAGTTGTGAGAGGCACAGACGTTGAACGGTGGAGAAGAATGTCAAGGAACTCGAGCTGGAGCCGGAGATCGAGATCGAGATCGAGATCGAGGGGGCCTGGAATGTAAATATTAGACGACAAGGCAATTGCTATCCCATCCTAATCCTTACATTCCATGCGCATGAACCTAGACACAGTCAACACCCCCACTATCCATAATCCCACCATACCTACCAAACAACGTAATAATCTAGCTAGGGCTCAACTATTTTACGTATATCCGACGCGCCAGCACGACCCCTATTCGCGCGCATAAAAGTCCACTGTGCAAATCTTTTATAAATCCAAATATGCCGCGGTGACCTTATGCCCGAATAGCTCAGCGGTTAGAGCGAGAGATTGCAGTTGTTACATTTTCTACTATCTCTAGGTCCATCGTTCGAATCGGTGTTCGGGCTTACATTGATTCGAAATTTTTGCTCTGTGCTGGGGTGGTGAGTGGGGGGATTTTTTGGAGGTTGGAGGATTTTTTTTGGTGGTTGTGGGCCGGTAGGGGGGGATGGGAAGGGGAGGGTTTTTGGTTGGGGGGAATTTTTGGGGGAGGGCGGGCGGGGGGGGAAGTTGGAGGTACTGTGAGGGGAATTCAAAACGGACTTTAATGGCAGAGTATTCAGTTCCATGGTGTGATAGCTATGCTGCCTTTATAAGGGTCCATCTTTACACATGATATCTTGTTGCTAATGTATCTACAGCCCAAAGATACCGAGTTATGTACTTGTTCATTCATCATTCATCATCCTCCCTACACCATCGGAGCAAGCTTCATGGTCTTTCAACCTCCATGAACCCCTCTAACGCCCCCTTCTCCACTCCCTTTCCCAGCCCACCCATGTAACCTTCAAACTCCCTCCCAATACGCAGCACAGTCTCAAATTCCTTCTCTCCCACCATCTCTCCCTTCTTCTCTGCAATTACAAGCGCAGTACGGACTGCATTTCGAATCTGCCGCCCGTTCAGCTTCTCCTTGCTCCACTTTTCGCGAACCAATCTTGTCAAAGCCCTGTAGTGACCCACAGGAATAGCTCCTTTTACTTGAAGGTCTTGCAGAAAGATATTCCAGACCGCCGTACGGCGTTCCTGATCTAGAGTAGGCAGACCCAATGTGACATGGATGCGCGACTGGAAGGCTTGATCAAACATGCCAACACGATTTGTCGTGAGAAATAGGACCCCCTTAAAGTACTCCAGCTGGCGAAGAAAAATGGAGACAAGAGCGTTGCGTTCTAGATTCGTATAATCGCGGTCTTGCAGGAAGATGTCTGCCTCATCAAGCAGCAAGATCGCACCAAAAGTGACAGCATAGTCAAAAATCCCTTCAAGGCGTTCTTCCAGTCCCTCAGCATCGGTGCCAATGTCGCCACATGTTACATGGTACAGGGGCTTTCCGTAGCTATCAGCGACGCATTCAGCTGTCAAGGTCTTGCCACTGCCTGGAGCGCCGTGGAGGAGGGCGACGAGGCCTTTGCCTTTTCCGGCGACGAGGTCATCGAGCATGGCTGTTTTATCGACGTAGGAAGACACCATAGCTTGCACAATGTCTTTGTATTCGGCATCGAGGACTAGGCGGTCCCATGCATTGTTGCGGAAGGAGACGGGGCGTAATTGAGTTATGTTGAGGTCCTTCCAGACCTTGTCACGAAGGCAGTAACCGTGCACTTGCTGCGGGCACAGCAACAAGGTAAGCTCATCAGGCTCCGAGTCTGGCTGAATCCGGTCATACTTATTAAACTCGGACTCGTCACGATGCGGAGGTTGATCTGTCTTGAAGCGTCGATGAGGGGGAACATTATTCAACTCCTCTGCATCATCGACAGTGAGAGGATTATAGAATTCGTCAAATACTGGTGGAGGTGCTCCGCGTCTTCGGGAGTGTCCAATATCGTCCTGGCCGAACCTGTTGGCTCTCCAATTCTTGCTCTGGGAAGATGCTGGCCCACGTTTCCTGTCGATAGTGATAGGCCAGTCATGGCGACGCTGGTATGCAAGATGGTCCACCATGACTCGGACTGCTTCATCTTCAGTGGCCTGTTGAGTCCACATCTCCCCAGTATACTCGAGATACTTCTGTCCTTGAAGCCCCCAGAATGTCTTCCCGCGGGCGATCAGATCCTGCTTGGTAGTCTCTGCCTCAGGAAGGAATTGGGCTGGGACAAGGTCCAAAGACGCAATCTCTTTGGTCCCGTGGAATGGCAGAATGCAATGAGTAGACCACACCCGGCCATATATCTCTCCGTCGTAATTGACTGACCAGCAGGTCAGGTCAATCCTGCTGTGGCTGTGGCGTCCAACAAAACTTGGGCGGCGTTTCTGCATCCCGCGGATAGAGTCCACCACAAAGGCTTCACGTTCACCATTCTCGATGGTATAAAGGACTGTGCCAGGCTGATATAGCATCCAGAGATCGGGCCAAGTGATTAGGCCAGAGGGATTTGCGGACTCAATATCGTCGAGTTTCTTGCTGGTATCAGGACACTCATTGCGCATGAAGTCGACAAGGAGTTTGGCATGGTCTCTTAGTGGATCTGACCCTTCAGCTAGGTTCGTGAGTTTCTCTCGATTGTGGAACAAGACCATAAAAGGCTCCGTGAGATGGAGAACCTTGTCTACCGTTTCGACATCGGTCTCATAGTGAGCTGCATTCTGAAGATACTTGATAATCAGGTCAGGTGAGGCGATCTCTACCTTCTTCCTCCAGAACCGTTTCTTCTCGTCGAATTCCCGTACAACCGTCAACACATTCTGGTTGCCGAGATTTTCAGAGACACTGTGGCCGTTTATGGATTCGGTATCGGGCTCACGCTCTGGATATTGGTCTCCGTAGTGGATGGCGGTCTCCTTGAACCGCAGAACCTCAAGTTTGGGCTCGCTGGTTGTGTCCTCGACCACTTGCGACTTGCTCTCAATCTCAGTTATTTCTATAGGAGGACTAGCACGAAGCTGGAGATCGGCGATCATATTCTCGAGCTTTTTCAAGTAATCGAAACCGACAGTGACGGTATCACTGGAACTTGTGGCGGCTTCTTCTAAGGCATCTTTCTGCCTCTTATCCTCTTGATCGTCGATTTTCTTGGACCGAGGTTCTATCTCAGAGGTACCTTCATTATCGTCATACTTACCTGGCCAGGCCAACCGGTGCAAGCGATTGGCCTCCTCCTGAGAAAGCACGTCGGCTTTTCCGATCACGAAGCCTTCTTGGTCGACCACCCAGCCGTTTTCATCGACAATCTCGCCTTCAAGGACGCCCAAATCTCCTTCAATGATTTTGCCTATAGGTTCACCGTCATGGCCCCATAGGAGGCCATCCGGGCGAACGACAAGGCCTTTGAGAACACCAAGGACTGAATGACGAGTAATGCGTTGACTGAAGCCGGTGGGGGGCAGGTGGCTGTTCTGGCTACTTACGTGATGACTCTCCATGTTGAGAAGCTGTGGATGTTGGCGAGCGTCTGTTGATTACCTGTGCAAGAATCTTTATTGTACAATGGAAGTCTATGGAAGAGTTGGTCTTTGTACAGAGAGCGAATTCCAGCAAATATTACAAGGAGACTTGGAGCACTAAATTATTCAGGCTACAGCGTGCATTCAGCTCAGCCCTGGATAAGCAGCGGTCAGCCCAGTGGATACAGAACATCGAAGCTGAACACAAGCGCGCTTCAGCCTAGCGGCTGCCTGACAGGCGGTGAAAACGGGAAACCCTACAGGGCTTTCTTTAGCCCGCTTGAACGTGGCCACTCAATGGAGGCCTGGTCGGCAGCGAGCGCAGTGACATGCATTCGATCCAATCGCAGCTTAAAGCTCATTGGACATCAATGCTCCGGGATGCTTGACAATCTGTGGCCATCGGTCACCTATCCGTCTAACTAAATGAGGTTAGCCTGATCAGCCATCTGCACAGCCAACACATCAGTCCACATGTAGCTCAGCCATAAGCCAAAGACTTAGGGGTCCAGGAACGGAGGTCTACGGATGCAGAGTTGAAGTTCCCCGAAAAGACAGCATCAAGGACCATAGCTTGTCGCGTATCGGAGTTTCGGGGCTCTTCCGTGGGAGATAACAAGTCCACTACAGTAATGTTACGGGCCACAGATCTGACCCTTTGCGGACTGTAGCTCGGTATAAAGATGGGTAATGGTGGTTTCGATAAATTTCGGATAGGGATCCGGGATCTGGGAAGCCTTGATTAGTGGACTATGAGGCCTGTTATTTGCGAGCTTAGGCCAGCTAAATTTGCAAAGACCGTCACATACGCGTGGGCCACGCGATGGCTTGGATACTACCTATTCGGCCCTCCCAAGCATTACTATCATCCCGCTCTACGTCATCAATGCTGGTCATGCAATATTTTGTTGCTACGAGTATATCTTCGCATCAGGGTCTGCAGCAGACTTATTCCAAATACAAGACCCTGGTCAGCCTTTGAGTGCCGGTGAATTAGCTACCTGGCCGGATCCGAGCCGCAAAGAGAAATTCGGGTAGATTATGGATAGATCGGAACTTTGGTCCAAGTTCCTTTGCAATCTCAAGCATAAGGTTTGTGCCCCTTGCTCCGTTCCAGTCGCCGATGATGAGATGAAATTCAATCTCCTACGTAATCCGGTAACTTCTGCCGTATCCATGTAGAAACCGTTGAGGAATTCTCATCTGTCCCTAGTTCCGAACTCCGAAAGTGGTGGTCTCGCAAGGCTTATGCAGATTGACTTTCAGGGACAGGCAGTTGTAGGCGATGCCTCTGCAGGCCAAGGTCAGTGGGCATCGAGATGGTTGATATTGAAAAGAGTGAGAATAGGGGAAAGTAGTCTATCATGACTCGTGCGCGCGGATTGCTTGTATTTGTCGCAACATGCTGAGCATACTGCAAAGCGCTCGCGAGGGAAGAGAGAATATTGTGAACAGGCAATGTCAAAGAACGTTAGACGTCATCGTGGGACGAATTGCTCTCTTGCCATCACTCGTTATATATCATCAGAAGTAAACTAGGAAACAAGCCGAGATCTTAGATCATAAAGAAAGCATGCACGTTGGACAAGGAGAAACCAGATTCTAAGGGATCGTTGACGTCAAGCAGCGGGAGACACCTCCAAGTTCTTCATGCGTTCCTCCACGCTCTGCACCGCTTCTGGATCGAGGGTTTGTTTCACCTTCTTGGGCGGTTTGCGAGGACAGTCGTCGCATTTCTCGTGGCCACAACCTTCGCATGTCTTTCCATGATCCTTAAATATCGTGTCACACTTCTCACATGTCCATCTGACATGGATACGTGCGGGTCTCAGCTCGCGCCTCCCAAGAGGATATAATTCCTCGCTATCGCCAGGGTAGCCTTCAGGATACTTATTGAGTTTTGGCCTTACGATGTAAGTAATGGTAGACAAGCACGAGAGGTAGACAACTTACGGGTCACGCGGGCACTGAGAGCAGCGTGGGTGTTTGCAATTCTCACATTGAGTAGCCTTTCCAATGAACAGGGTTTGGCATTGATGGCATGTCCTGCGCACGCGTTGCGTGGGGCTCTTGCGAGCCATCTCTTTTCCAGTGGCAGGATGCGGCATTGTCAATGGATCGAAAGTCGACTTGGTGCTGTTATCAATAGCAATGCTTCCGACGGCCTTGCTTTTGCCCTTGTCCTTGGGGGTCTTGCTAGGATATCCCGGGCATTTCTTGCAACGAGTGTGCTGGCAATTGCTGCAAATTCTTTCGGCTCCAAAAGATGTCTGGCAGCGGTGGCAGGTGCGGTGGACTCTCATGCGGATCTTCTTCTCCACCCTTGGTGCACCATTTGCATACGGTGCAGTCCACTCGCCAGGCTCCAGAGTCAACCCATATTTGGCGAACATGGCGCGCGCCTTCTGCTCCTGCATTGCACTGTTCTCCTTCGCAGTCATGGCCGAGCGCGGCTTGAAGGGTATAGGAGCCGGTTTGCTGTCCTTGATGACTTGGGTAATTTGGGCAGGAACCGATAGAGTCGGTGTCGTATTCGCTTCAGTGGGAGCCGATGCTGCTACAGGAGCGCTGCTGCCACGTTAACAATGACCCAAAAAACAAGCAGTAGGGAAGATGATGGCGCTTACCTGGCGGCAGGAGTCGAGCTCGACGCAGGTGGAGCGCTAACATCCTTGACGGGGGCGAGACCAGAGATGCCAGAGACGGACTGCCTCTTAGACTTGTCTCTTTTCAAGACCAAACTAGCTCTTCTCATAAACTTGGCCAGGCCTTTGGGTTTATCTTCAGAGCCGCCAGCTGAACCTTGACCTGAGGCTGACGTATTCATTGTGATGGAAGGTGGTTAGGGTAACCCTCGAGAATTGCGAGACTCGATTGGCGTTCAGGTATACCTCGCCAGGGAACTGTGGAGTAGCTATGGCCTGCTGTGGTGCTGCAGCTCGATATTTAAGCACTGATGACGAGATCCCGCTAGAAGCAACGTCGATTCCTACCCAGGAGGGTACTATACGGCACACTGATGACGCCTCTCTCGGTACAAAGTAGATGTTTTTCTGGACTGTTGCTCCTGACGTGAGGAGCAGCGAAGGTTTGGAGTTAATAACAAAGTGAGGAGCGCAAAGAGTGGGAGGGGGTGGGAAGGAAGGTTTGGGGAAACTAGGGCTTGGCGCTAAATCAAGCCTTGAAGCCTGCGTCGTGGATGGCGGACTACTCCTGCGGGTTCCCCACTAACGTACTACCACAGCCAAATCAAACGTCTCTAGCCATATCCTGCCCTTACCGCGGCTTTGGTCCTAGCGACGCACGAAAATGAACCATGACCCAAATGAATCAGTCCGAACATCCGTGTGATTGGAGTCAATTCGCTACCTGCCGCCCCGGGTTTAAACAGCAAAGTTGGCCGCCAAGCATGTAACCTCTCTATAGGTGTTCAATCGACCATAGATTTGACCACTGCGTGTCGGACAGTTGGCCACCACTGACTAGTCGTCACTGCGCATCAAAGTCGACGGGGTGGCTGATGGTTCCTTCCCTAGGTACTTTAGGGGCTCGGCACCCTAGACTGACGGATGCCGGCGTGCTGACTTGGAGAAAATCAAAACACGAACCGTCGCGAGAAGTAACGGGCGTTGGAATTTGGGAACGTCTATCATCCTACCAGGGAACATAGAGGACAGTTGCACATCACCCCATAGCTCCTCCCTATACCAATAACATCGTGAGGCGAATGGCGCTTACGGACATAACCTAGCCGCTGGAATCTTGCCAGCGACCATGGATGTATATGGTCAAGATCGGCAATATGATATAGCGACCACCGGGATCGCGGCACCAGATGGTGGGGTTCCGGCGAATGTTAGGTGGCTCTAAGATGGTCAGAGCGTTGACAGGGCAACTCTTTCCTTCTGTTCGCCGTTGAATGATACGAATTCGACGGCGCCAGTCAGAATTGAGAAATTAAGATGACAGGGCTCTCGGGTTCGATAGACGGTTCCAATTGGATAGCAGAAGCTGGTTCACACCCGGAGTACAGCTCTGACACTCCCGAGTCCCGACCATATGCCGGATCCCATGACTGTGTTTCTGCTAATGCGAACCCGTCTGTTATTGGGTACTATCAAGCGTCTTGACCCAAGCTGTATTCGGACTACAGCTCCGCTTCTAATCAAGCTAACATCTTCAAAGGTGTTAACAAGTCTGCCAATTTCTGATCTGGACACTCGTCATATCGCGGACCCCTCAATGCGGAATGTCCTCTGATTTTTTGATTCTGTGGCACATTGCTTCCATTCACTCATGATTGGAATTCTTCTAAGATGCAGCCAGCGCATTCTGGGGAAGCATATCTTTGCGGCAGAATCATTGTTCAAGACCGAATACAAAGTGGCCTTGGATTTCGTCTCTCAATTCGATGCTTTTCTTGTGCCCATTCAGCCTCAATCGAAGACTACATATCAGGTCGGTCTTTGACTGACGGTGTAATTCTTAATAAACCCAGACGAAGAGGACGAGAGCATCTTGTATCTGACCGAACCACAGGCGGCCCGGAGTCCGAGCGAGACGGCCACAAAGATGGCAACAATTCCATGTTTGGACTCGCTACGGAGGCTAGGAAATAGACATGCTGGATGCCATGACGGCAGTATTTACATCTTTAGATTATCAATCTGAGGTCACTCATCCGATACTGTCATATCTTTCACCTGCAGCTTTGGATACCGCTCGGTATAATTGCAAGGCCTGGATTCAGCACTTTATGATTAACCGTTGCCTCATGTCTTCAATTTTAAACAAACCTGGTGAGCCCCGTCTCAAACATCTTCTGAAGGGCCTTGCTCGCGGTAGCGACCTGCTTACAACACGCGAACGATCCGACGTATGGCGTACATGTTATCGCATGCGCACTTTTATGTTAAATATGCCCGAAAAACCAAGCCTTCGAGGTACGAGTGGGTCTACCCATCACCTTGCTGCTGCTGTTAGAGCTGGCTTATAGGGTGAGTTGATGAATTTCCCATCCTTTGCATCAGGGCACGCACCCCCGTCTCCAGGACTAGAGAGCGTTTTGATGATCTATATGTATAGTCCGATAGTTGTACCTTTCGTTGTTGGCTGCGTTGAGCACCCTGGTTTCGAAAGTTACATCAAAGTTATTCGCATGACTAGAATAAAGCTGAACAAGAAGTCGAAACTGAATATTAAGGTTGGCGGAATGATAACAATCTACACTTTGCAAAGCTTTCTTTGAATTTGATAACAGGTTTTCCTTCAGAATTCTGGGATCATTCCATAGGTCACAAACATGTCAAGCAATATCGATAGAATGATCCGAGTGAGACACAGAAAAGCCCCTCGGGATTCGCTTAGATTGCGGTTATTCATGGAAGATCCTAGCGTTCCTTCAATTGGATCTGGGTATAAGCCTGTCACTCGTGTTTGCCCAAAACATACATAGTCACGCCTTACGGAGTAGCTGCTTAGCTTTGCGGGCGTATCTGCTACCGAGCTGAATATTGCAAACACTCAGTCGCCCGGTGCTTAGTTGAGCAAGACGATGGTAACAAAAGTGACTATGAGACCTCAGATTATTAGCACGTTGACGCTAAGGTTGAGCAAGGGTCGTTACATAGCACAGCAAAGCTGTCGCGACCCGTTCCCATTTCATACTATAAAATCTTGCGGTAGCACCACTATTGATCTGGGCTATACGTATACGATCTCGGTGAAGAGGCCTACCACGAGCCGGGTTCGTCTCACAACAACCTTGCAGCGTCTGACAAACACTACAACATCAACTAAGGCAAGCGTGTCCACTCTCTAGGTCCCTGTTTGGGAGGTGTCCATTCGGCAGGGTCCCTCTTCCCACAAGTTCGTGCCGGAGAAATTGCACTAGGAGGCCTGCAACTGCTCCACAGCCAGGAGAGCCAGGTCATCAACTACCCGCTGAATGTTCATTACCAGACATTTCCTATCTGGGCCCTGCTGTATCAAATGAAAATTATACTGCGATATCCTGCAACGTCTTTGATCTCGGCTTGCAGGTCCACAATATGTGCGCCCACTGATGACATTGACGCCAGAACGCCAGCAGAGAGACCTTGGCTCTATGATATAGGACGACCCATAAGGGGGCAGAGGGCGCTGGAATGGGAAGTAGAATGATTTCGAGAACGGGTTCGAGGTATGAGTAGATGTGGGTTGAAGGATGTTGAAGTTGCGGAGCTGTAGGGCCATGCTAGATGGACACTGTGGGGACAGATCAAGAAGCCAGATAACTGGAGACTGCTGAAATGCATAGACCGCTCGTTAGATCACAATATATCAGTATTCCTTGAAGTCATAGGTTTTCAAAGTTGTACCTACCTCGTCAACATCAGAAAAAAGTTCACACTACCCCGGGGCTCGCTTATGGGGCACCCTTACCCGGAAAAGTGTGAAACTTTTTTTGATGTTGACGGCTACATCCCACTTGACCTAGCTGGTAGTTGATTTAATTTTAATATATCATCAAATAGTGGGTTTCTGGGATCAACAAAGCCGCGGTGTGAGTACAACTCCACCGAATCAAGCGTCATCATCCTGACATTCTTTACAGTTTGTAGTGTAGTGGTTATCACTCCGGATTTTGATTCTACAAATATTCCGGCAACCCCAGTTCGAATCTGGGCAAGACCTTTTTAGTTTTGCATTTAATGTCGATGTAATTCGCAACTTTTTGCTCTTTGGTTATTAGGACTGAAGAGGGCGTCATCTTAATGTTGCAGATTGAGGGTCCATCATCAGGGCTCAAGGGCGGGGCTCAAGATTGGCCGGCTAAGCGAGCCTGGCGATAGCGAACGCCGAGGCGCTACATTTCAAGCGGATTAGCTTTGTTTATAGAATGCTTTGCGCCCAAACAGACAATTGGGTGTTGGCTCAACTGTACTTTGCACACTGCGACATCTTGCTAAGCCATTGCTGAACGCCTCCTTGTAGCATTGTGAAATAGACTATCACTCAAGAATCCTACAGTCTACTTGCGCCTACGATTGCATTGGAGCTTTTGCGAGCGCTTTAGCACACCTTTGCGGGAGCGCAGCTGCATTTGTGGACTAGACAATCTCATCTCAGTTGCCAACACTACACCATGAACTTCAACGCCCGCATGAGCCAAGTCGGCTCGCAAGGCCAGAGCAACGGAAGCCGCGGGAAGCAACAACAAAACGACAGTGATGCGTTTATGAAGCTGGTATGCCGCATCTTCCCTAACTTCACGTACGAATCGCTGACAGAAACCAGCCCGATCGCGAAATCGCAGGATGTATCAGCGACATCGGTGTACAATTCTCCCCTGAAGACCTCCTCAAGCCGAACCCACAGCAGATACAGAAGGTGTTTGAATGGTTTGCAGAGCTGCTCATGAATGCTACGCGCGAGACTGTCGAACCGGCGATGCGTGCTGCGGCGGAGGATGTGTGCGGGGATTATTCGGAAGTTGTGCCGGCTGATACGAGGAATTTGATGGGGTTTTACGTTAGTTTGAGGAAGTTGCTTATTGAGGTATGTGTGCTGTTAAACGAAATAGGTGGAGGGACGAAAGCTGATTATGTGCGCAGTGCGGCATAACGGATTTCTCGTTCAATGACCTACTCAAGCCTACGCATGATCGCCTTGTCAAGATCTTCTCCTACATTATCAACTTCGTTCGCTTTCGAGAGTCACAGACTGCTACGATTGATGAGCATTTCAACAAGGCCGAGACTACGAAAGCGCGAATTGAGACCTTGTACCTCGACAACCAGGACATGGAGTCGAGGCTTGATGAGATGAGACGGGAGCGCAAGACGATGGACCAACAGGTCAAAGAGAAAACGAAGCGCAATGACGAGCTCAAGCAACGGCTCTTGGAGCTGAAGAAGGGTCAAGAGAGGGTGGCTGAACGCCTGGAGAGGGTTCGAGGCGAGAAGGGCAGGCTCACTGGGGTGTTGGAGGAGAAGACAGAAAGATGCCTTGGCATGCGACAAGAATCTGAGAAGCTGCGCCCATACGTCCTACAATCACCCGCAGCATTGCAGGCAAACCTGACAGACCTTTCTGATAACTTGAACCGCGACAAGTCGCAAATTGACTCCCTCGAGAAGCGGACTCGCGCTCTACAGACGAGCACGGATACCTTCGGCGTGGTCTCCAACGACGTCGTTTCGTGTACAAAGGTACTGGAAGAGGTCTCAAACGAGCTACACAAAGAAGATGAGGAGAATCTGAAGGCTGCGAAACGTAGAGACGCACTATCTGAGCGAGGCAATAATGTTCGAGAAGTTGAAAGAACGGAGGCTATACTGCAACGACAACTGACGAGATGGCTGGAGCGAACAGAAGCTGTGCGGAACGGCAGTCGAGAGAAAGCGCAGTCAGCGAAAGAAAAGATGGAAGAGTTGAGAGCGGTGCATAGGCGGCTGACGGAGGAGCGGGCGGAGAAAGGACGGGAGATGGAGAAGCGGAGAGTGAGAATCGAGCAGACGGAGAAGAAGGTATGTCCGCGATTGCATACCCGCATATAGGAGACAGGAGATGCTGATATGGTGATTGCAGATGGCAGACCTGAAAGAGAACATCGAGGATGAGATTCACTCAGCACACGACCAGTATATGAAGATGGACTCGCACGTCAAGTTGTATATGAATGAGATTGAGCATCTAATATAGGCCATTGT
The DNA here is from genome assembly GCA_018257865.1 of Stereocaulon alpinum. Lineage (NCBI taxonomy): Eukaryota > Fungi > Ascomycota > Lecanoromycetes > Lecanorales > Stereocaulaceae > Stereocaulon > Stereocaulon alpinum. Next base: position 51,838 of record JAEUBA010000092.1, read on the forward strand.
TGGGTACCGGAACTATCGATCGATGGCGTATGCACAGGGTTGGACGTGGTGTTGTGAATTGGCTTGTGAATTTGTAGCATTGGAGATACCATAGCGAAGTTTGCGCGTAAGTGCATATGCCTTATAGGGACAGGTGATAGCCAAATCACCATGCTTGATCCTGCGCGCGGCTTCTGAAAGCTGGTCTTGTTCCGCTCGAGGTTGCCAAAATGTGCTTACTGATTAGGGGAATAAAACGACTATTTGGCGGTATGTTGCGCTGGTATTCTAGGTTCGGAGGGATTTGGGTAATTATCTTGCTGTAGGTTAGCAACCTATCATTCTCCCAGGGAACCATTCTGAGCTGACACCTGCAACTACGTGCGAGAGTTTAGGGCTCAAGATTGTCAGTGGCAGCTGGATCTACCTTCTCCTAAAGCCGGCAGGAGCAGGTGGTGCCTTTCTCTTTCGGATAAGAGCCAGTGGCTTTTGGGGCAGGACCAGATTCTTCCGACAACAAAACACTTTGCCCAGCGAATCTATCACTAATCTTCTCGTCTCTTATCTTTCTTTTACCTTCCCAAGAGCTGAGATCATGTGAAGCAAAGCCCAAGCACCCAGACTGATAGCTGATCTTAATGAAGTAAGCATGTTAACGCGATTCACGTCTTGTTCTGTGTTCTCACGCTTCACCTTCGAAAATCCAATGGAACATACATATACATTCTTCGCGGACCAACGTGCGTGCTAGCAACGTACTATCATACTGGACAGATGACGACAGGATGCGTCACTTACAGGACTAGCTGAACACATTGAGACTTCGCTTGCCAACAAGTGGACGAAGCCAACCCTTTCGACATTGAAGCTCCAAGTCGAGCTCATGATAAGTCAAGCGAAGCGCAAAAACACTGGCTCACACAAAGTTGTCTCAGGCTTTCGAGGCCACCTTCAACATGGGTATCGCGACTCGACATACAATGCCAATATCTCTCTCAATAGACAATGTTAAGCTTCCCAGTTCCGACAAAAATCCGATTCAAGCACCCCTAGAGCAAATCCTTTAGGCATTACGAAAATTCTCCAGAAGTCTCCAACTGGTTCACCCTAGGGCTAGCCTTGAGGTCAAAGAGGTCAAAGAGGCCAGTTTTAGGGCAGTTTTTGCAAAACGCGCCTGGTTCCGGAAAATATCGCTGATGTCATATCCACCTTGAACCACTTATTACGCCACAGGATATGAAATTAAAGTCATCAATGCCATATATGGGAAAGCGAGGCGACGCTAGGATTGCATTGTCCTATCAGACGAGTGCAATATGGATTTATTACGACGATTGTGTGAGTTTGGTATGGCTGTGCGACCCTGGCTGACAAAGAAAAGCCAGTACGACACAATTGTGGAATGTCTAATGCTCGTTATCATGTTCGAGTCCATTCAGTCAGTCTCCTTCCAGTCTACAATCAATACTGTCGTAACTGGGTGTCACTATAACGGAAGGCCAGACAGGTTTGACAAGCGAAGTCATCAACGCCCACCCGAAAGCCAAGTTTCGCAGCACTGTTGTGCCAGGTTTGGCTTGCGCCACTTCGAGCATAATTCAAATTTCTCATGGAGTTGGGCGATTCTCCTAGCGACTTTTGCGTTGAAAAATGGCCAATGCTGAGAGACCCGGACATTCGAAGCCTCAAAAGAGCGGGTACCTGGAAGTCAATAGCTGAACCCTCTCACGAAATCCGCCCCTGAAGTCAATGTACCTTGGCATATTCCACTCTCTGTTTACTGGTTTCTCAACAACCCATGTATGATGGAAACACATTTCTCGATGTTATCTGGCGTGGGCGCGCATACTTCATTGGATCTGTTCGTACAAAACTTGGAATTGGGCTAGAGTATCCGGTCATTGAGCATTAGTCCGTAGTGATGTGGCTTTCATATCCGATTGATTGGCAATTGTGATGGCTCGTGCTAGCGTTCAGCACTCAGTAGGAGGTAGTATAAGAGCTGTCTGTTTTCCCCTGCTTTAGAGCTTCACGGCCTTTACACCCTCACTCGCTAATAACATACGCCTATCGTCGCTCATTAGCCTCACTCACACACTCGTTATCCCATTCGTTCTACTAAAACACTCGTTTACAACATGATTACCTCAGTTCATGTGATCGTTCTGGCCTTTGCTGCGCCTCTCATCGCCGCCAGTGTGGGTATCACGTCTGCTCCAGTGAAGGCGTTGAGCATCGATGCTACGTCTGCCAAACGGGTTGCTTCCGTTATCGACACCACGTCTACTCCAATTGTTGCCTCCACTGTCGACACCTCATCTACCCCAGTGATCTCGTCAAACGTCAAAATGTATGCTCCAGAGACCACCTCAGAATTCGACAAATCTACCACAGTGGCCGCCTCGAGCGTCGCCACCACGTCTTCTCCGCTGTTTGCAGTGGGCGTCAAGAGGACCTCCACTTCGCTCGCTGCGGAGAGCGTCGGTACGTCTGCGCAAGTTCTTGCAGCTAGCGAGAGGGCTACGTCTGCTGTCCAAAGCCGGCCTCTTTCTGCCTACCATAGCATAGCCTATGCGAAGGCCGTTTCTATCTACCATAGTCGAGTCATCGCCATGCCAATGTACGCAGCCCCTAGCAGCTTCCGACGCGTAACCACCACTATCGTCCATAGCCATACCACCACTGCCATCGTCCAAGGCGTGGCGCCGAGCCATGCAGCTCACAAGGAAGCGATTAAGCCTACTACTCGGCGCCATGCAGCTCACAACGAAGTGACCAAGCCTACTACTCGGCGCCATGCAGCTCACAAGGAAGCGATTAAGCCTACCGCAGGTCCTACTCTTGTCGATTCTGGCGACTCTGGCCATATGACCCTATCGGTCATCAACAAACATGGGCCAGGACTCTCAATGGCTATTACCTCCAATGTCGGCACCCCAACCGCTGTTAGTGACCCGAAGCCCGCAGCCCTTGGTAAGTCAGCGAAATTCCTCTTCCCAATCGGCTGGGCCGGCCTCCTGGACATTGCCCCTATCTTGGATAAATCTGCCTCCAAGATTGAAATGAGCTTCGACAATGGTGTTTTTGCGGACGTCAGCTATGTCGACGGCTATACGGTCCCCATCACCTGCTCATGCGAGGGGGAGGTCATCGCTGGTTGCAACGTCGAACTCTTCAACGCTACCGGTCCCTGCCCTGATGAAGGTCCTGGCCCTATCTGCTACAATCCTTCTGCTTTCCTTGATCATGGACCCACGCACCCTTTCTTCTCGCCCTGCGAATGGGCATCGTACACTTATCCCAAGGACGATCTTGGCACCCATGGATGCGAAAACAGCAATCTGCTTACCTGTTGTGTCGGCACCAAGTGCGATCCTAATCCTAGACAGCCCGGCGAGATCTTGAAGGCAAAGTTTAAGGCGGAGAAGGCCCGCAGATTCATAGACCGCATGTCCCGCCTGGCACGTCGTCGCAGCGAATAGAGCCGCGGGAGTCGCTATTGTAGCTGATACTGGTCGTCGAGGTCCTGATCTACGGGTGATTTACAGGTAATGCTGGTGGTGCATACGCCTAACTTCCTGTTTCAACGACATTGACAAAAATAATCTTTGGTGTTCCGGAGTTTCGGAGTTTTCGGATCTGATACTTTCAGGATACCCATCAGCTGCATTAGCTTACAGCAAGATGTATCAGCTTGAGCGTGCTACGGTGTTTTTCTCATGCATCTCTTTGGGCTCCACGTATGATAATACCGGTACTTGCCGGTAAATTGTGATGTGGAGTCGGCGTATCGGCGTTGGGTAGGTAGTTGATTGATTAGAACATAACAACGCGAGTTCTTGGAACCATCATGATTGATTTCTTCACTTCGCGAGTGATATTGCTGCGCATTGTAAGTCTCGAAGCTTTTTCATTCTGACATTTATCTTTGGTGGGGGCTTCGTGGCGTATACAGTAGTGCTGGTAGGAGGCACGCATCAGGTTGCTCAACCTTCCAACTCAGGTGTCCGTTCTCCACTCCCCCGAGAAACTTGCTGCATTGTTTCCTCTGCTCTCGGAATTGCCAATTTCGGAAAGTCTCTGCCCAGCGTTCAGGCACAGCTGCCTGTTTCCGTAACTTACTTCCATGCCCTAAAATACGCCACTCGGCATGGCTTGGGAAGTGTTACTTTTGGGCTTTTCTTGCAAGAGCCTGTCTTTGGCCCTGAAGCCACTTTCTCCTTTGGGCAGTCGATGAGTCAGGCTTGGCTTTGGGGTTTGGGTGTTTCCGATTTCGGAGTTGTTGGGGGAAATGGGATGGGCAAGTCAAGGCTGGCGTAGGACTGGTCTCTGAATCGACGGGAGTCAGTCAAGATGATAGAGACTAACTTAATCCCCTCCGTCACGAATAGCCCAATCTATTCTACCACTCCCCCTCAGACCCTTCCTTCCAATCTCGCTTCCCAATTCCATCCTCATCCCTCCCCCACCGCAAAGCCCTCCACCACCCCATCACCCACCCCCAGCACCCGCCAACAGCAAAGAAGTAACCCCTAACCCTCTCCCACCACCTCTCCTCCAAATCCACAACCTCCAACTCCTCCCACCCCCCCACACACCCCCCCTCCTTCTCATCCACCATCCACCCCTCCCACCCCGCGGCCCCCAAAACCTTCCTAACAACCGCATCTTTCCCCCTACTATACTGCATAACATCCCCCCACTCCCTCCCCCCCTCACACAGCCCCCTCTTAACCCGCGCATACTCCTCCCTCAGCGCCGCATACTCCTCTCTCCTCAGCACGTCTCTAAAAGCTAGACAACTGCGTACCGGCAAACTTCCTTCGGCAGCTACATAGACATTTCGTCGCGGTTCGATACCGTTTAGTTTGAAGGACCAGCGGTCGCGGACGCCGCCTGTGCCGATGTAGTGGTAGCCTGGTTGGGAGGGGGCCCATGTTAGTGCGTCGCAGTAGGCGCCTAGGTGGGAAGGTGTGAAGTGGTCAGTGGGGATTATGATTAAGATATCGATTATTGGTTTGGAGGGGAGATGGGGGATGGAGGTGCTGCCTATGTGTTCGATGGCGATTAGGGGGAGGGAGGCGGAGTGGAGGTCAGCGGTTAGGTCGGACTTTATGGTATCGAATTGGGAGGGCCAGGTTGGATCGTAGGGAATGATTTCGATTTGCATGTTTGAGGTGGGTGGGAGAGTAAGCGTCCAGGGATGGAAAGACCTCGTATTCTTGGGTGTTTTGCTGGACAATTACTGCGCTTCCCGTAGAATGTTTGGTGTGAAGGTCTTTGTTGTAAGAGGGAGTGTGGTGTTATTATGATGCTTAGCTGCGTCTTTCGTCGTAATGTCGTAAATCTCAGGTAACGAACATAAACACCTTAGGTAGCCCCCTCGATTTTCTCCATTCGTAGCATTAGCTGTTCGGATTCTATATGTCTCGAGACGCCGGGTTGTAGCGATGAATTGCTTTCAGACGTCTGAGTTCCGGCTTAACGTGTTGTTGAATGTTTTGCAAAAACCAATCAAGCCTGAAGGTTCTGCAGACTTCCTTTGGGCTCGGCTGACTTGCGCAGGTACCCGCTGTTTCGCGTTGATTGTTATTCGGGAAATCTGGCGACGTCGATTGGGACGAAATTTACGTCAGAGATTGACCAAAATTGCGGAAGTGAATATTGAGAGGGCAGGTCAGATAACGAAGCGCGACCAATATAGTGAATGGGAATGGGAGGAGGTTTCGCAGTTGTCGAGATAGTTCGTGCCCCACGAATTCCATGAACCGCAGAATCCCAACTTTAGGCGTCTACAATGACTATGAGACAGCCCGGCGTTCAGGCCATAAAAATGCAACTGTGGATGACCCTGATATCATCACCTCACACGCTCCCCAACACCATGCAGGCATAACAAATACAACATTAGTACACATGAGAAAGTGAGGCTAGCCCATATCGATGTCGCCAGACTCATCTCGCCTGGTGGTACCATTAGGCTCATAATGTTCGAAGACAAGCCCAGCACTGCCATTGACCCTCACCGGCTGAGTCTGTGCAACTGAGGGCTCGTCAATAGTTCCATCTGACATGTTCCCATCATCCATCGCAGTTCTGGCGGCGTCGGCCATCGGGACTGGACGTTGTGGTAATGACCGCGCTCCATCTAGTGTGGTCTGGCCGTTCTGTAAAGGCTGAGTTAGGTGTGTTGGAGCCTTGCTCGCTTTCTTTGCTTTGTATTCTCTATAAGTCGTAGTCCGAGGGATTACATCTTCAAGAAATTGAAGGTTGTCGATTCGAGCCACAGCATTTGCTTTATGAATATATTAGTAAGTATAGAGATATTTCCTTGCCAGGCGGCGTACCCAAGTCCTTGTACTGAATGTTGCGTCGAGGCTTCTTGTCCAACTTGGCAACGTTCATTGCTTGCTCAGCTAAGTGACGTATGAACATTTCCTGGACGGATCAGCAACATGCACGTGCAACACTTATGATCATCGATTCCTACCGTAGCTATTGTAATCACGAAAGCTGCATTATTGGACACTTTTACCGTGTCTTCGTCGATTTGTAGAATCTTCTTAACGCGCGCGACTGTAAGGAAATCAGCGTTGGGCACCCCGCCATGTAAAGTACAAAATACTCACGTGGCAGTGACGCTTGACCAGAGATCTCCTCAGGTGGAGGGATGGCCGCATTGTTGTACGGCATGTTGGAGGACTAGTTGAGATATAGTACGTCAGAACATGGGCTTACAGAGGGGTTTTCCTTAGGCGAACCGTCACGAGGGGGACTTTCACCGCCTTTGTCAAGACCGCCTTGATCAGGAGCACCTGGGCCGGAAGCACCTTCGTGGGTAGAGCCTTGATCTAGAGAGTTGTCGTCGTCACAAGAATCCCTACTTGTGCGTTCTGGATCTTCTTCTGAAGACTCCTCTGTTTCTAGCGACGAATTGTCACAAGGCGGGTTTTCACTGGGACCGGGAGCGCCTTCGTCAGGAGCGCCTTCGTCAAGAGCGCTTGAGCTGGAAGCGGTTTCAGGGGGAGAACCTTGATCCGCAGAGTCGGCGTTGGGGATGTTCTCACTGGTGTATGCTGGACTTTGGTCTAAGCCTGGAGTGGACTGTGCTTGAGTGTTTGCACTTGGATTCTGGATAACAAAATTATGGGTAACAATGGGTGGAGTAGTAACAATGCTCTGGGCAACAGCTGACTGGGAAGGGTTTCTATAGGGCGAAAAACCTTGGCGGACTTGATTTCTGGGACCAACAGGTGGGGTAGGGGTTTGGAGACCGAGCCTTAGGTTGCGTCTTGGTGGTAGCGGTGGCCGTGGCCTGATGGGAAGCTGAGATGACCAAGTTGGAAAAGGCGTTGAGCGTGGGTGTGTATGGTCTGACTCCGGGATTTCGGTGTATGGGCTTGCACTTGCTAGACTGAGTGAACGCCCTTCAAGGATTGATGTTCGTTGAGAAAGAGGCTGCGAAAGGGTATCCCCCAGGTTGGGCCGGATTCTTGTACGATCTAAGGCTGCCTGCTGTGCCAACCGACTGTCCAAGGGATCAAATTGCTGACGCAGTCGGCGTTCTGCAATCTCTTCTTCGGTCGCTTCAAGCCCGGGAGGGGGAAGAACCCTGTTGAGAAGGTTCCTTCGAGCTCGGCCTACGTTTTCTGGCGGACGTGCCTGGGCTGGAGGTCGGGAATTTACGCGGACTGGAATCCGGCTTGCGTTGGCTGTATGCTGGAAAACCACTCGAGGTAGGTGTTGGCCTATGTCAGCTGGACGTTGGAAGTTTGCTCTTGGTGGGAGTCGGCTCGCGTTGGCTGTAGGCTGGGCCAGAGTCCTTGAAGGGAGGAGTGCTCGTGGTGGAGGCTGGCCTGCGTTGGTTGGAGGTCGAGCTACGTTGGCTGGAGGTCCGGCTACGTTAGGTGGACGGCCGTGTTCGTCAGGTTCAAGTAATGGAAATTCGGTGCCAAAGAAGTTGTCGTCCTCTGAATCATTGTTAGCCATACTAATATGGAAGAACGATACATTGGAATGGATAATGACTCACCTCCTATTCGGAGAGACAAATAGTCTTGCAACTCGTAGGTTCAATGGAAAGAGCAATGGATTGCTTGCCCTCTGATACCTTCTTGTACAGCTCTTCCAAAAAGTACGCGGTAGATATGCTTCGCGTGAAATACGCGCTACAAGCGGCGCTAGCGATATCTCCGTGCTAAGGACATTGGCACAAGGCAGCCCAGATTTGCGTTCACAGTAATGACTTGTTGTTATGAGCGCCCGTACCACCTCATACTCTGTGCAGCCCCCGCGCCGACCGTCTCTGCCGGAAAGAAGGATTTCGAGACGGCTCTCCGCTCTCTCAAGCGCAGAGCACGGCCATAATGGAGCTCCGACAGGCAACACCGAAGATGAACTTACCGAAGAGATCGAGAAGATCAAGAGATACGAAGATTTCACTACAATTGATTGGGTACAGGATGCGGCGCGGGAGCAGCTAAGAAGAAGAGCAAGGCGGAAAGAAAATGCGGGCTTCTTTGAAAGAGATGGACACTTAGGCTGGAGGCGGAAGCTGCGAGATTCTTACGACGCCGGCCAGGCCTGGATCGTTGTGACACTAGTCGGAGCAACCATCGGATTGAACGCAGCGTTCCTAAACATAGTCACAGAGTGGTTATCGGATGTGAAGTTGGGATACTGTACGACAGCCTTCTACCTGAACAAGGACTTCTGCTGTTGGGGCGAGGACAGTATGTATCCAGCGAATCTTCGATTGGTAGACGAGTGGGAGCTAATTATTATAGCTTGCGATGGTTGGCATAGATGGACACCTCTGTGGCCGATCAACTACATTTTGTATTTTATTTTCTCAGTATGGCTGGCAATAGCCCTTGTCAGTGGTCGATAACTGATCAATTGGCAGATAATTTTCGCTCTTACCTCCGCAAGCCTCGTCAAGGCCTACGCCCCCTACGCTGCCGGATCTGGCATATCTGAGATCAAGTGCATCATTGCAGGCTTTGTAATGAAGGGCTTTCTCGGCTTCTGGACGCTATTAATCAAGTCTATATGTTTGCCCCTAGCAATCGCATCGGGTCTTTCGGTAGGCAAGGAAGGCCCGAGCGTACACTATGCGGTATGTACGGGCAATGTGATTTCAAGATTCTTCGACAAGTACAAACGCAATGCGGCAAAGACCCGGGAGATATTGAGTGCTTGCGCTGCCGCAGGAGTCGCCGTGGCGTTTGGGAGTCCCATTGGCGGCGTTCTGTTCTCTTTGGAAGTGAGCAGTATCTCTATGGAGCGTTGAAGTGTGTTAGCTGACGAGCTCAGGAAATGTCTTCTTATTTTCCCTTGAAGACTATGTGGAGGAGCTATTTCTGTGCTCTAGTAGCTACTGCGGTCTTAGCGGTAAGCTAGCCTGATCCCTGATCTGATTGAGAGGTTGCTAAGCACAGAATTGAACAGGCAATGAATCCTTTTCGAACCGGTCAGCTTGTCATGTTCGAAGTCAGATACGATAGATCCTGGCATTTCTTTGAGATCATTTTCTTCATCTTCATTGGTGTCTTTGGGGGACTATATGGTGCGTTTGTTATGAAATGGAATCTACGGGCCATGGCATTCCGGAAGAGATACCTGTCCAATTACGCCATCTTGGAAGCCACACTATTGGCCGGGGGAACAGCAGTACTCTGCTATCCAAATATGTTCTTGAGGATCGACATGACAGAAGCTATGGAGAAGCTCTTTCTTGAGTGCGAGGGAGGTCATGATTATGATGGCCTTTGCGAGTAAGTCATAGCTGCAACAAGACCAAGGGCAGCGCGCTGATAGCTTCTAGAGCCAGGAATCGTTGGTCCATGGTCTTGTCTCTGTTGTTTGCCACAGTAATGAGAACATTCCTTGTTATTATATCATATGGCTGCAAAGTACCCGCCGGCATATTCGTACCTTCGATGGCAGTCGGCGCATACTTCGGACGTATGGTTGGTATCTTGGTACAGGCACTACACGAATCATTTCCTCACGCAAAGTTCTTTGCAGCTTGTGAGCCCGATGTCCCCTGTATCACGCCCGGCACCTACGCTTTCCTGGGTGCTGCAGCCGCACTAAGCGGGATCATGCACATTACGGTGTCCGTTGTGGTTATCATGTTCGAATTGACAGGTGCTTTGACCTATATCTTGCCTACAATGGTAAGTGGCTAAAGTATTCAACATTTCTTGCCCTCCTAAGCAGCTGACCGATTCCATCAGATCGTCGTAGGTGTCACTAAAGCAGTCGGCGAACGCTTTGGGAAGGGCGGCATTGCGGACCGTATGATATGGTTCAATGGCTTCCCATTCCTGGACAACAAAGAAGAGCATACTTTCGGTGTTCCAGTCTCCCAAGTCATGACCAGCGACGTCACGTCTATACCATCATCCGGTCTCGATCTCCGGTCACTTGAAGCTCTAATGTCCCAGAACAGGTATCAAGGATTTCCAATCATTGAAAATCCCACTACAAAGGCACTGATTGGCTACATTGGACGTACAGAGTTGCAATATGCCATTACTCGAGCGAAGAAGGAAGGTTTTATATCACCAAGAGCAAGATGCTTCTTCTCGCAACCAGATTCAACTGCTGTGCAGACACCCTCGACAGCAGCACCACCGGTTACTTTTGATGCTATCGAGTCCGCAACAGGTCAGCAGAGCGTTGACTTTAGCCGATTCATCGATCCAACACCGCTGGCGGTTCACCCCCGTCTGCCGCTGGAGACCGTGATGGAACTCTTCAAGAAGATGGGACCTCGGGTGATACTAGTCGACTACCGAGGCAGATTGGCGGGTCTTGTCACTGTCAAAGACTGTCTCAAATTCCAGTTCAAGGTCGAAGCTCACGAGACAACTCGCGACGACTCAGCACTGGATGAGAGACAAGAACGACTTTGGGGTATCATGAATCGGGTAGCTGATTGGGTTGCCGACAAAGTCAATGGTTTATCCGGTGGGAAGATCAAGCTTGGGGGCTCTGGAAGGAGCCCTGGCATTCTTGAAGCTCATACTACGGATCCAAGAGACCACCTGTCACCCATTCGCGCGTCACATCATGCCATACTTGATGGGACTGAGGACGAGGATAACGGTGTGGAATTGCAGAACCGGTGATTGGCAACGATGACAAATGTCACCTATACGGAACCTTTGTCATGTCGAAGCGTACTTCAGATCTCGTCATGACAGGCCACGCAATACAAAGTCGCCCAGAATGCTGGCACCGTCATAAGACGCAACATGACCTTCGATGATTGCATGGCGACTTGTTGACAGTTCAGACGCCAGTTGCACTTTTACGTCGTCGATCTGCGTTTAGCCCGCAGGGCATTCCTGTTCATCACCGTGGAGTCGATCAACCTGAGTGGCAACGATCAAATTAAGTCATAAAGTCGGAATTACCTCGACGGACAGGGTTTGAAACAGTACAGCTGCCTGAAGAGAAGACATCATATCAATGCACAAGGAACCTCATTGAAGTGCCACTGCTATCAACATACAAGAGATGCAATCCATGAGGTCTCCACAATGCTAGCTCACCATAAGGGTCGACCAAAGTATGTCTTGCAGCAGCGCCACCCGGGCCGTTCCACCTACGGGCATATGACGTTCTTACTCATCCGAGGGGTTGATCGATTTGTCAGCTATTGACAAACCATCAGCAAGACAAGAACACCATAAGTAACACTCCTCTTACCATTCCAATTGAGCAATACCAATTATCACAGTGTCCTCATTCCATTTCAGATCTCAAGATGCCAGAAAAGGTCCGCGTCCAATGCTATTCCCAAGCTTCAGACTAACTCTCTCCCCAGGCCCAGATCTTCAAGCACGCAGACCAAGATGGTCAATTCCGGCGTAAACCCAGTGCATTCCGAGATTTCATCTCCAAAGATCCCAACTCCAAATTTCCCGCTGAAAAAGACCGTTATGCCCTCTATATCAACCTCGGCTGTCCATGGGCCCACCGCGCCAACCTTGTCCGCAGCCTCAAAGGCCTCGAATCCATCATCCAAGTGATCGTCTGCGATTTCGAGCTCACCAAAGAAGGCTGGCTGTTCACTGGCCGTGATGGTACTGATACCAAAGACCCACTGTACGGCTTTACGAAATTGGGGGACCTGTATAAGAAGGCGAATCCGGAATATGAGGGACGGTTCACGGTGCCGGCGCTGTGGGATAAGAAGACGGAGACGATTGTCAATAATGAGAGTAGTGAGATTATTCGGATGTTTTATTCCGAGTTCGATGATCTCCTACCCAAAGAGTCTAGAGAGGAGAATCAGCCTGGAGGTGGATATTATCCGGAACATCTGAGAAAGGAGATCGACGAGATGAACGAGTGGGTCTACAACACAGTCAACAATGGCGTCTACAAGACTGGCTTCGCGGCTACGCAGGAGGCTTATGAAGCGAACCTGTACCCGCTTTTTGAGAGTCTGGATCGTCTGGAGAAACACCTTGGAGAACCGGGCCATAGTCCCTACCTCTTTGGAGAACATGTGACGGAGGCGGATATTCGGTTGTATACGACGCTGATCAGGTTCGATGTCGCGTATTACAATATCTTCATGTGTAACCTGAAGATGGTGAGGCATGATTATCCGAGACTGAGTCGGTGGTTGAGGAATCTTTATTGGGATGGCGGGAAGGTTAGGAATGGGCGTGCGTTTAAGGATACGGTGCGCTTTTGGACGGTGAGTTTTCTGAACTGGCTGTGAGGTTTTGAGCTTGAGCTGATTTGGATGTGGTTAGTACAAGTATGGTTATTTGAGAGCTAAGGGGAGGGATGAGCCGGATGATAAGCTGGTTGTGCCGAAGGGGCCTGTGCCTGATATCCAGCCGTTGGATGAGGGGAAAGGCGTGAATGGGCATTGAGTAAAGGGGATGGTGTAGAGGTCACCTTTTGATATACCGTCAATGTGGGGTGGGTTCGATCAGCGTGAATGTGGTATCTGGGCATGTTTTACGCCATGATTATGTACTAATTCTCACATGGATACATACATTCATCATATCAAAATTTCCTCCCAATATCCTCCTAGTATACAAGAGGTATTTAGCCTATGAGAACGCCACGCCATGCAAAATTCGAAAGGGCATCTTTCCTTAAACGAGGTGGCTAATGCCCCTCTCACACCAAAAACCATATGTAGTACGATGAAGAGGTCTCCTCGACTAACGCCACGCTATGCAACAACTCTCAACGTAGGGGAAATGCCTCAGTACACATGACCAAGACAAGATAGGTTGTATCCCACCCTCGGTACTCCTGCCTTCATGGAAGAAAATCCCTTCTCCATAGGAGGATCATCTCCTCCCCAACGATCATCACCACCACCCAAGAAATAAATCTCAGCAAGACCAAATGGAACTGCACGAGGGCTGAAAAACCCCTTCTAGCAACATTGCCATGTATATCCGACCTCTTCTGGCATCATAGTTAGAAGACGGGCCTCTGTGGTCTTGTATTAGTGCGCGATCTTCTTCAGGGGCTGCGTTGATGTTAGTGGGTATTTCGAGTGGGGGCATGGGGCTTCAGAACTCACGGGGACCGCGGTCGTTCTCCACTATCTGCGGATTGTCCAGTATTGCTAACCAGTTATAAATGACGTCGATGTTGCTATAGTCGATGATAGCTATATTTGGGCCCTCATTAAGCGAACTTCGAAGTTCTTGAACAGTAATCATTGTCTTGACTTCGGACACTGCGTCTTCATTCTGTCTTCGTTGTCGATCCCATGCTAGGAGAATGCTAGATACCAGGTGATCGGGAGAACGGCTCGATGAGACTGCGAGCTTATTCCTCAGCCCGGCTTTAGGACAGCGGACGCACGATGATAACAGCCTTGTTCTCTGAATGCACGGCCCTGAAGAGGGACTATGATGAAGTGGTCTGCGCTTTCTCGAGTGTTGGTAAGAAGCGTTGTGACGGTGAGAGGATGCGGTGCCTCCTTCTATTGATCCGAAAGATGGACAATTTGTATGACGTTTTAGGTCGTGCTCTATCCAAGCTGTTTGCGAAGCAGGGTATTCTTGCCAGGTGTCTGGATAGATACACACCGCGTCCATATATATGGGGCTTGGAGTCGGTTCCTCTAGGTATCGTAGATGCGAGCCTGACCCAGAAGGTGAACGATTCCAATCTAACAAGGCTATTTTGTGGAATCCTTCCATGAGCCACGAGTCATCGCAAAGCCCGGTCGAGTCAGACGAAGGTGATGCACCGGTCTCATGAAGTGGTCCTTGCGGGAATGTGTGTTGGTGTTGTAGTAAACACCGTACCGAGCTCCTGGCTAAGGTCTGTTCCTCTTCACCAAGCTCTCGGCCATCTGCTTGATCTCCGTTGATCCAATCCTGTACCTTCTTCCTACAGCTGTTGAGACTTCGGAATTCATATCTTAGGTCTCGACAAGGGTCGGGCGACGTCGATGGATATTTAAAGATTTGACTATGAAAATCTCCCACCACCTTTGCGTTGTATAGCAAATCCTTGAAGTGGGTGGAGAACGGAGCTGGAATGTTCAATGTAATCGATGACTGTGCATGATGATTTTTGATTCGCCGATCGCTGGCAATGGCACGGCTGCTAGAACTCCAGGAAGGTATGGCGAAAGTGCTGGGCGAATTCGATGGCACCCCCCATATAGCTATGCTTGCTGAATGAGTGTAGTAGTGAACAGGATTCCAGGGCTGGCGATCCTTCCTCTCGAACCATCTAAGGTAGTTCCGTGGTCGTTTCAAGTAATGATTAGGTTCATAGGTGGATTTCGAGAAGAGGCAGTATTGTACCAATATACTGAGCGTTTGTGCCAATGTGTTGTGATTGTGAAGTTTCGCTACAACCAGGCTATGGCAATCGCTCCTGAAAATGTCGAGATCGTAGATGAGAGCGCTAGCTCTAGGAGTGTCCTGCCTAATACTGCATAATCGATACAGGTGATCCACTGGGCATCCGAGAATGTGTAGAGCTTCAAGGCATCTCCGGAAAGACTTGGAGGTTAGGATCGATCTGACCTGCGGACGTACATGCTTCGACTGATTGTAGGGTACAGCAGACAACCGGGCAAGGACAGCCATATATAAGAGGAGTTTTGCTATTGAGGGATATTGGGGATTAGCGGCAACTTCCCATGGACGGCCACCCTTATTTTCGAGTGATCGTGGAGCAGAGATGGTCTCCTGTCCTAGCAGCTCAGGTCTTGTTCCAAATCGCATCTCGATGTCATTGAACACCTTGCATGCCGGGATAATAAAGGCCAGGTCAGACGTAGCGCAGCCTGCCACAATGTGACCGTAGAGATCACCCGTCAAGGCGTCAACAACCCAGGCACCACAGTCCCCTAGAACTGGCAGTGACCTCGATTAGCACCAATGTGAGGGGAATAGTAGGGTACTACTTACTCGTTCTCCTGTCTAGTCTGACAGCCCACATCTCTTGAAAAGTGCGAGAACGACCTATCTTTATAAAGTAAGGATTTTTCATGATACTGCCACCAACACAACCTGTTGTTCCTGTAGCCACAAACACTGCTCGATCTGCCGGCTCCGTTGCAATACGCCTTGAGGTCAGCTGCCTTGAAGGGCTGTGTTCGCTTGCTGGTACACAAATAGTGTTTGCCGCTTGGACTTGGGGGCTCCCAAGGGGGAAAACTTCATAATCAAGATCAGTCTCGACGCAATGAGACAACATGTTAGAAACATCTTGGCATTGCCTGCTCGCTAAGGCGAGTGGACCTGCTGGCTGTGCTGGAGTCGGAGAGATCATAGTGCGAGACCGAGAAATACGTGGCGTGTCAAACATGCTAGTCATCTGTGCAGATTCACTCGATGTAGAACTGGTGAAGTCCTCCTCATTAGAATCGGACGATGATATGCTACCTATGAGTGCCGGATTAGTCCATATGTTCACCGAGTATTGTGCAGATGCTGACTGACCTCTACTCGTAATCTCGGTAAAGTCGTCCTCTTCGGAATCGCTGTCATCGTCGAAACAAGGTGTTTCGCTATCAGATTCATTTTCCTCTAGATCCTGGTTTGTTTCAAATCTAGCGTGTTGAGCCGACATGCCGTACTCCTTGCCATTGATGAATATGACACCACCCATGGTTGCTATCCCAGCCTGTCCAAAAGCAATAAGTGACCCGCAGAGCCCATGAGATCCACCAATCACGTGATCGCAATTGGCCGATGAAGCGAGATTGGTATCCTGGGCTGATCGAGGGACTGCAGGCATCTTGTCCAAAGTTTTGATTGCCACACCAGGAAATTCGTCTAGAAGCTTGCTGTCGTTTAAGAGAGCTTTGGCGTATTTGCGCTGACGCTTACTCTTTGAGCTGAAGACAATTGTAGGTTGAGCGACGTCCACGTTGTTTCCAATCATCCACATGTGGAAAGCAATAGGTCTAGGCTTCGACTCGCCCTGTTCAAGGAGTTCTTGGTGCTTGTCAAGCAAGTCTTTGATGGGCCTGGCGAGCTTCTGTATAGCTTCAAGGGCAGGTCCAGTAGCTTGCCAGCATTGTAAACCGTCAACGCTGAGGCACTGGGATCCTACCGAATTTCGGGGGTTTGGCCAAGTCGGCTTTCTGGTCTCAAAGATGGAGGGCAGAACCTCACGCAACGTCTGCCTTCTTGAGAGACGGCGATCCATGATGAGGAACTCGATGAGTCAAATTGTGGAATTCAGGTAATGAAAGGAAGAGTGGGAGGATCATTAGCAATGTAAGACGTACTCTTCTAGCATTTCCTCCACGAAAATTTGCGAGCATAATTCTGCCTTACCTTGAGGCACTTGCGTGGCAAGGCATATCAGTACGGTTATGACTGCAGTGCAGACGCCGTGATTGGAAAGCTCCGCATTGATGAAAGTCGAGAGGCAGACCCAGCATTGATGAAAACCCAATTGCGAGCAAGCTGCAGTACACTTCGGCACCGTCCCTGCAGGCATGCAGGCTTAGAGGCTACCCAGCCACAACGGTTAGCCGCCCTAATACCAAGCTCAGCCGATGATTCGATAGATAGCATGCGGAAGTGCCTAGATTAGATTAGCTGGTGAGGCGTTGCCGACTTGGGGCGCAAGGGGCGCAGCTGGGAGGCTCTGTCTTGGCAACCAAGCTTTCACACCTCTGTGCATTCGTCGCTCGTTGGCATGGCTAGCGCTAGCAGGCCCAATAGGAGGCGTCTTGCATAAGCCCAATAAGTCTGGATGACCAGTTTCTCCTATCCGCACACCCATGACGGCGGTGGTCCAGCTCTCTGTCATGGGAGGTACCCTCGACGACCAGTTATCGTGGACACCCATAGCTAAGCCGTTGAGGCGTGCTATAATCAACACTATGTTCAGCACAAGCTTATCAGACGGACAATTCGACTCTATTGATGGCCTCGATGCGTACTTCAATGACTGGTACGAGGAAGAGAATAATGTTGCGGCAGGCCATGTCTCGGTCCGTACCCACCGCGAAGTCCTCAGCATCATCATTCAACTCCAAACAATGTCTCAGACCAGGTCCGAAATGTATTCAACTTTACTGCAGGGCGATCCCACGGCCGAGGGGAAGCTTCTCGATGCCTCGATCGACCTAGCGGTCCGACTCTGGCTCACAGTGTCTGTTGGAAGTATTGGGCAGTCGCTTACACCTGGAAAAACATTGACCTGGGAGAAAGACAAATTGCAAGACACTCTGCACGGAAATTTATGGCCGCCATCGCAGCTGGACGAGAAAGTCAAACTCCCAAAGACTTTTACTGCGGCCAATTTGGAGAAGATAGCGGGCCTAAAAGTGATATGGACAAGCAACTTAGCAGATCACCTCTGTCTCAAGGACGACGATACCAAAGTCATGTTGTACCATCAGGCAACTTTCCTGGAGCTCCACAAGAATTCTAACAGGTACGCATCGTCCGGTGTTAAACCCATATGTTCATAGCTCACAAATTTCTAGCTCCATCTTCCCAAAAGATCTCGTAGAAGAAACAACCCGTACACTCGGCCTCCTCATACCCTCGATTGACAAGAAATCTAAGACATGGTTCCAACAAAAACAGAAAGAACTCGATCTCGACCCCAAGGCAGGGACCTATGGGCCGTTGAACGCGTCGTCGCGCCAGATCGAGCACTTCAACTACTGGAGAGATCGGCTTATTATATTGAAACAGACCTTCGACGACGTTGAGCCTCACAGTCTCAGTCTATTGGTTTTTGACGATCGTAAAAAGGTTCAATGGTATACTTTCTGGATTGCTGCGCTTGTGTTACTTCTGACCATCGTATTCGGTCTTGTTCAATCTATCGCTGGCGTCGTGCAGGCCTGGGCCGCTGTTCGAAGTATGCCCCCCGTGAGAACCATATAGGACTCTCCGTTGTGCTATCTCAGTAGCTGTTGACATGCTTGCGATCTATGCATCGTATTTGAGTCTTTTTCTAATTCTGATGATTTGACCGTAGCCTATAGCGTCATTGGCCCTCCATGTGGCCCTCCATGCACAAATTGATCATCTTATGTTTGTAATGATCATAGTACATATCATATAGCGTATTCAACAAGACTCGCCAGCATCTGGCCTATATACCGAGCTTACAAGACCCTTTCCTGCTTTCTCATCCCCTTAGCAGATCAAGAACACACAAGCCCACAGCGGCAAATTCCTAATTCAACATTCGCACCATCTACAATGCCTTTGTCAATGTACGCAAAGCCACCAGCTAGCGACAAGTATATTAAGCGTGATCGCATAAAGCAGTATAAGCAAAATATATACCTGGCCTGAGCGTAACCTGAAGCAACAAGGATGAGATACTTCTTTTGCAAACAGATTTCCTCCTTGACACTCCACAAAAAACATCGAGCATAAACATGACTACAAATGTGCGTCTATGTTGATGTTTGTCCGGGGTCCATTCCATCTATCACGGCCCCCCAATGTCATCTTAGCTTTGATAGCACATGCTACAAAGTCCTTGAGTCTACCTATGACCGAACAAAGGGTACACAGACCTCGCAAGGTTCAACTCGCCAGATTATCCGAGTGCCCCCCTCGTATGGAGTTCCAGCCCACATGAGCTCTCAGCAAACTTCTCGATCTAGAAAGTCCATACCATAATCCACGAAGGTCTTCTGGACTAGAGACAACAAACATGCCGATTGAAGCGGATTTCAGGATCGAGAAGGTTATCTGACCGCGCTCGAGTAATACCGCCTACTTCAATAAGCCTTGACGCGTTGATGTAATGGTCGGTTATCTACCCATCATCGAGTACTTGATACATCGCAGGATCAAATCGCAATAGAGAGCTGAGCTACTCGTCTGCCAACCACGACATCCTTAGCCTTGACGTGAGGGCAAATGATTTACTGATCGGACAACGGAAATGATCGAACAAGAGGCTTGTTCGTTTCCGCGTGACCGCTCTCTTGATTGACTGAGAAAGAAACTACATCGGAAGCGACCTCGTCTTCACTTCTGGTAGTATGCTTTTCTGGCGAAATCTTGGGCATAAGGCATAGAAAAGTAGAAAGGAATGATGTTGTAGGACTGTGAGTATCGTTGATGTCTTCGGGGGGGGATTAGGAAGATGCTTGTAGAGATCTCATAGGTTTTGTATGAAGATAGGTGGATTAGGGGGCATGATGGCTCGCTCCGTAAGGAAAGACGATTACATGACACCGTGGATGAGTGTCAATATTCTTAGCTGGAAGGTGGATGGCAATATACCCATGTTATGGGAGCGTCAGTGATGGAGAGATGGTAGATCAGGAGAGGACATGAGCTGCAAATGTAGAAAGCCAAAGGAGGCTGGCTATGGAAAGGAGAGGGCCATGTTATCAGCCGTCATCTGCCTTGAAATGTCGTCCGTCGAGTTTCACGATAGGAATATTACGTGACTGAGCATTAACAGGGCTAGCATAGGAACCAAGGTTTTGTCTCTGCAATTCCAGAAATTTTGGGAATCTCATTGCAAGACGTAATGTTACAAATAATAATTCGTGGTCATCTCATCGTTTCAGCTTTTGGCACTCATGTGCGTCTTTAGACGTCGAAACCGTCAAATTCATCGTCTGACCCATCAACTGAATCCACAAATCCAGGGGCCGTACGAGTCTCAAAGTCGAACTTCTCCTCTAAAGCGTGTGTCATGTCAAGCTCAATCGATGCTTTCCCATTGGAGTGCTGACTTGCAGTTTGTAGACACTTGTCTATCATAACGTTAGTTTGCCGCATTCCTACTATTTGAGCTGAAGATGACAGGCTACTCACTCACGACTACCCATTCCACCCCTTTCTCTTCCATTTCCGCGGCAAGCTGGATTTCAGCCCAGGTATCATCGTTGCTACAGAGTCCATACCATGTAATGAATCTTCTGAACCAAGGAGTCCTGGAACCTTCGATCGTTCGGCTCCTTCGCTCTTCCTCTTCGTCAAGCAGGAACTCAGTATCTCTCTGGGCCCTAGTAGCGATGTTATTTTGATTAGGTGCCCTACCGAAAAGTGAAGAAGATGCTGAGTCGGAAGTATTCTTTGCTTTGGCCATAGTGATAGCTTCTTTGACGCGGCCATCGCGATACTGTATTCTCTTTTGCTTCCGACAAGTTTGAACAGTGTCTCTAATAAGGTGCGTGTCAAGCTTCTCAGTCCCTTCGATTACCCCTCCAGCACTTCCAATGCCGGTAAAAATCCCACTCTGTCTGAGGCTCTGCCGTTCGAAGTCATCAAAGAAAAGTTCACGGCAAATAGTACTTGCAGCGTACTCCAGATGTGTCATCTTCTTGGCAAACTCGCGAACCAAGGGACATAGATGAGTACTCAATTCGTGATTGTAGTTGTGATTGCTTCGAGTCAAACGTAGAAGTACTAGGTGCTTCAGATTAGGTGGTGCATGGTAAAGCAATGTTGATATGGTTGCCTCATCAAGGTTACAGAATCTGAGTTCTAGACGTGCGAGGTTGGAAGCTACAGATTTAGGATTGCCAAGGAGCTGCATTAACAGTGATGAGTTGAGCTCAGGGGGGCATTCCAAGGTGATGCTCTCAAACCTTTTCAGACCATCTGTGGCGCCTATCATTGGGCCCCCACCCCTCGGATTATGGTGGGTATCAAGAAAGCTCATATCATCCATGTCATGACCATCATAGTTCCAATGGTGTAATCTCCTAGAATAAAGACTCGCACGGTCTGGTGGTGTTGTCGCCCAGTAGTGTCGTATTTCGAGGTTCTTGCAGTCTGGAAAGCACATTCCGTTGACGAACGGACGCCAAAATTCTGGCTTTGGGTAACAACGGGTCCGATTGTGGCATCGAGGAACATTAGGGTTATTCCTGTGACTACCATCGGGCTCGTGTCTTCCAACATAGACCATGAGCTTCGTCACCCGTGGAAACGTCTCACTTTCGAGTTTGGAGATAGGAGTCAAATCGCATTGGCAATGCGCAAAGCGTAGTGTGATTGCAATATTGGGGCACCGGCGCACTATAGCTTGGATCATCCGGGAAACCATTATGGCTGCTGGAGGTTCACCTCTGTTTCTGGCACTGTCTATTGTGGGATCGATGGTAAGATCCAAGGTCCTCGTTTGGTCTAGACATTCTCTGGTCGACCACTGAAAGTCCGTCTTTCCCATGTATGTTGCCTGTGTAATTGTACGTTGGAACAATGTAAGAGAAGTGAACGAGGTAATCTTTGGATGACGGTATAAAATAGGGCGAACAAGCTGATAGACCGGCTTTGCTGCAAGCGACAATCTCGATACTTCTGTTTGCCGTAAGAAGCTACAAACATGGTTGCTGGGAAAGATAAGCTCCACGCAATGAGGGGCAGGCCAGGTACTTACGCTATCTCGAGAGGCAGCTTATCAAAAGAAGTAGCTTTGCTCATCCTCAATTCTGAGGAGCGTTCAGCCCCTCACGATCCGAGAACAGACACACACTGATGAATGAGTAGTGTAGGTGAATGCTGAAGTTGTGCATGATGAGGTGGGGAAGCTTGGAGCTCTGATTGGTACAAGGCTACTTTACTTGCGGCTGCAAATGACTGGTCGCCTTGCAGGGACGTCTTGGCCACCATCCTAGCGTCGGTAAGTCGGCGATTCGTCATTGCGGCTATTTTAGGAGTCAAAATCAGAGCCGCATCTCTCCTTATCGGCGTATCGAGACCAGAGGCAAAGAAAGAGTACGAGGTTCCGTAACCAATTGCGGTATACACACACTTGAATGACATCCTTGCTTTGCATTTCTCTACAGTCGTTTATCCCCCCCATTTGTCTCCCATAATCTTGTAATGCTGTGAACCTATTGTTTGCATCGAAACGATGCGTGCCGACGTGTTTCAAAGATCCGAAAAATGTACACTTCCTCCTCTTCCCCATTGACCGAACCCAGCTGACGCTTTACGTGGTCAGGGCGCTATGGGATCATATTCGATGCTGGCTCATCGGTATGCAGAAGAAATCTTGTCCATATTCTAACCAAAGCTCATTCGTCATAGGGTACTCGCCTGCATATCTACAGGTGGCTGGATAGCGATACGGCGCGTCAGGAAGGCGACTCGAAGCGACTGCAATCTCTTCCAGTACTCGAGACCAAGAGCAAATGGACAAAGAAGATACATCCGGGTTTGTAACACCTATGGCTGGGGTGGATCTGTACTGGCTAACATGTTCCAGGCATATCCACTTTCGGCGTGAAACCTGATCGTGTCGGGCCAGACCATCTAGAGGAGCTCTTCAAAAAGGCCCGCAAGGTGATACCAAGCGATGTTGTCGAAGACACGCCTATTTTCTTGCTTGCCACGGCTGGCGTGCGCCTGTTACCAGAGTCCCAACGCAAGGAGCTTTTGAAAAACATTTGCTCATACGCTCGTTCACATACCAAGTTCCAGCTTCCGGACTGTGATGTGCACATCCAAGTAATACCGGGGGAAGTTGAAGGTCTTTATGGATGGGTGGCAGCCAACTACCTGCTTGGGGGCTTCGACTCGCCGAAAGAGCATGATCATGGGAAGGGCCACCATACGTATGGATTTCTGGACATGGGAGGTGCATCAGCCCAAATTGCTTTTGCGCCGAATGCTACGGAAGCTGAGCGACATGCGAATGATCTCAAGTTACTGAGGATGCGGACGGTAGACGGGACCCCTACCGAGTATAAGGTCTTTACCACCACATGGCTTGGATTTGGAGTTAATGAGGCAAGGAAGCGATATATCGAAGCGTTGCAGAAAGAGAGTGGCGCAGTTGATACCAAGGTCCTTCAAGATCCATGTCTCCCCACTGGGTTAAGCACTACTACAAAGGGTGACGTCTTCCCGCCGGGATCGAAGACTGTGAATGGACAGGAGCCTTACTTGAATGGTACCGGCCAATTTGACAAATGTCTAGTCAAGACCTTGCCCTTGCTAGAGAAAGACCACATTTGCGAGGACGACCCCTGCCTTCTCAATGGCGTCCATGTTCCAGCCATCGATTTTGACGTCAACCACTTCGTTGGAGTCAGCGAATACTGGCATACAACGCATGAAATCTTTGAGGAAGGCCACAAAGACAAGGCATACGACTTCAATACTTATCAGAAGCGGGTCAATGAATTCTGTAGCCAGGATTGGGAAGCTATCGAGAAAGGAGTTGACAAACACGAGTATGGAAAGAAAGTGGACGAAAAGACCGCGATTGAGGTATGTTTCAAGGCAAGCTGGCTGATAAACATCTTGCATGAGGGTATTGGTATCCCTAGGGTTGGATTGGAGTCTACCCCTAACGGTAAAACCAATGGCACGAAACAAGTACTGGATAAGGCAAAAGAGAAGGGCTATACCGCGTCTTTTCAGGCTGTCAATAAGATAGATGAAACAGAGGTCAGCTGGACACTCGGCAAGATGGTTCTCTACGCATCTAGCCAGATCCCTCCTTCTGACTCTTCACCACTTCCCGTGGGATTCGGTGAAAACGTCCCTGGTATTCCACCCGACTTCCAATACGCTGGTGCCAAAGCTCTCCCAACCGCTCACAACACCACTTCCGACACCGAATCCGACCATTGGCACGATAACCTTTTCCGTGCCTCCTCTCCGCGCCGCGTTCCTGGCTTCCTTCTCTTCATAGTCATCCTTTCCGTTGCCGCCTTTCTCCTTTGCGGCCGCAGCCGTCGTCAACGCATCTACTCACGCTTTACCTCTCCCTCCCGACACGTTGGCAGCTCGCCTCGCAAACGCAGGTTCTTCGGAGGCAAGATACCCTACCTGCGATCTGGATCTAGTCTCGGTAATTACGAACGTGTACTCGAAGACGGCCCAACAAGTGACAACTTCGAGTTGGGCTCCATTGAAGACGCGAGCGACGATGTGGATACTTCGGACTCAAGTAGTAGTTCCAAGGCATCAGGGTGGGCTACACCAAGGAATGGCATCAGTCAGTCCGTCCATGAATCAAGGGAGCGCTTTGAGAACCTTGGCACCGGGCATGGGCTGGGTCTTGGTATACCGAGTAACCCAATGGAGAGGAGTGGATTGATTGGTAGGACTGATAGCAGGGAGAGGATTGTAGGGATGGCTGAGGGTAGAAGATCGAGAAGGGGGAGTCCGAAGAGACATAAAGAGATGGGATTGAAGCCATTAGTGGAGGATTGAACGAGAGGTCGAGACACGGGCTAAACTCACACCGCTCGTCGGATAAAGACCCCAGAATCGGCTTGTTGAGGACATGGTCAAATCCCAGCATATCGACGTAGAAGCAGCTCGCCGTGCAACTGGCACAGTCCTAGCGCCACGGGGCGAAAGGTACCTACCTTATGCGTCCCACCCCATTCCAACAACGACCTGGAACGAGGAAGCGTTGCATGTGCTCACTACAAGCACGTCCAGAAAATCTCCAAGATTTCTACACCAAGCCGGCAATGACGAGTTGATGCGAGCAAGGGGCCGCGTCTTAGCACGCCATATCCCTCAGAATCGTCCGAAGGCATATCTAATATCTACTCTTGGCTTGGCTTGAATACTGCATACCAGCATATCAGCGTGCGGCGTTGGTCGTTGAACAGGATATCCAATTTACACATCTTATTCTTCTGCTCTATATATATACCATCGATCCTAAATAATAACCACTTCCACTATAACATAACCTCAACCCCCCTCCATCCCCGTCCCCGTCCTTGTTCATATAAGTGTCCTCGAGGATGATACGTAAACAGCACCTAAAACATCGTAGATCAATCAACTGCAGCCCCTTGCATTGCCGAGAATGTTAACCACGAAAGTCGCTAGGTTCCTGGGAGCGACTACGTATCCCAGTACACTAATCCATACCTACCTACCATACTCGCCTAGCTTCCACACCACCACCGCCTCTCTCCCAGCCAACTTTCAGCGACGTGCGGGTCTTCGATGTCTAGATTAGTATGGCTCCTGATGGTATGTAATGTAGCTAGGCATTGGAACCATCGTCGGGGATAAGGAGGGGAGCAGTGCGGGGGCTTTGTAGGATAGGGGGTTGGTTTGGGGTGAGGGATGCTTGGGGAGGGGTTGTAGGAGGAGGTTGGGCAGGTAGGATGGTTTGGAAGGTCAAGGCGGTGTTGGGGGATGAAGTTGGTCTGTATGAGGAGGCGGAGCTCCAAGGTGGAGGGAGGAAGGGGATATGCACGTGGAGTGCGAGAGAGGAGGGTGATGAGGGATGGCGAGGAATACGGGGGGAGGGATGTCAGGTGGGGAGATTGGGGAAGGGAAAGGAGTTGGACGGTGAAGGGGGTTTGAAAGGAATTCATACCTTATAAGAAGGGGATGAAGCTGTCGAGTTAAAGTTCAAACCTCAAGCTCCCTTGCCTCTTCGTCACCTCTTAACTCGTGCATCCCAATAACCGCTCTCACCCCTGCGCGGAAGCAATGCCCAGGCAACTCGAACTTCGCATCGGCCCCATCCATCTCGAACCTCCTCTCCCGTGCCTCTAATTCGAGTCTCGTCTGGTTAGCGCTCAATTCCGCTTTACCCCAAAAGGTCGCCTCATCTAACTCTGCCTGTTTTCGGCCTGTCGTCCTGGCCCTATTGCGCCTTCGCCTTCTCCGCTCTCGCCAATTGTAGAGAAGGATGACGGCACGGTTGATGAGGAGTACAATCGGTACTACGCCAGCCACTGTTACACCGATAGCGGTAGGGACTGCGCCTAAGGACCAGGAGCCATAGGGACTGTAATCATATATGTTAGACGCGGCCCTAGGTGCTGAGGGTACGGATGGTAAGGAATATGTTGGTACTGCTGGTACGGATGGTGAGGAATGTGTTGGTTCTGTGTATGCGGATGGTGACGAGTCTGTTCGTACTGTGGGTAAGTTCGACAAGGAGGAGTCTGCTCGATTGTTGCAGGTTGCTATGAAGAAGGCTAGAGGGAGCCATCCGGAGGATTTTTCCATCGCGGGTAGCTGTGAATGTATGCCTTAGTAGTCAAAGTTCTGCTATCGTCAGGTACAATCGAAGACCATTGTGGTGTGGTATGTGAGGACGCCTTTATAGACCATTTGCGGGCGCTGTGACGTCAACGTAATCTGCTATCGACATGGCTGTGCATGGCTGTGCATGCCAGTCATCTAATCGGGCCACTCAATTGGAAGGTTGTAGACAAAACCTGGCAACCCGTCCAGTACCAGATTGGTACAGATTGTACAAACAAAGAGGTATCTGCGCAGCCACAACTGTAGCATGTATGTTTCTAGGCGATCAGGCAACAGGTTGTAAGTCTGGCGCGCTTAAAGCAGAAACATGAGCGTTGCGCCTTCTGCAAGTATGAAGGCCAACCGAGAATGCTGTAAATGCGATTCGCTGAGTACCGAGACGGGACGGGGCGCAGAGCTCTGGCCTAGATATCAAGTACGATTACGGTCGTTTTATCTGCCTCATATCAACGCCAGATGACCTTTACATCTCGGTTCGTATGCGGCGGCTGTGTGGAAGGCGGGTGATTGACTCGCCCTTCATGGTATTCATTATGCAAACAACGACCTTCGCCTCCAAGTATATGAAGCTCGACAGGGAATATTGCAATCCCTCAATACATTGCATGTGGCAGAGCTGAAACGGTTGATATCGCATATGATGGAAACGTTTGTGGCATGCAGACTGAAATCCATCTCTGCATAATTACCATAAACGGAAGGCATTACAACGCAGCGTCACTGTGTGTCCATTTGTAGCAATTTTTGCGTCTACGGAATAACATGAGTAACGACCGCTGAGCATTTGAATAGATGAAATTGACAAGCGGAAGAGAAGAAACAGCGTAGATAGAGATGTGCCTAGTATTGCCACAGGTAACGACTTGATGCGTCTAAGGGTATGAACTCGGTCAATAGAAAGGGTAGATATTGCTGATATGCTGGTTGAGGAACGCTCCAATAGCAGAGAACGTAACAGAAAAGTAGGCTAGCTTTTGCTCCTTACCCGTTGTCCATGGAGGGGAGAGATGGTGCCCGTGAGCAGCAACCCATGTTCAGCAGATCTCCTCGATTCAATTGAGGCAAAGTGACGTTGCTACCGAGTATCACCATTGGGCTTTAAAAGCAACGATTTCGCATTTGCTCGGCCAACACGGCTGATGCCGATAGTGAGGCGGTGAGCGCAGAAGCTTAGTGTCTTGATTTCTTTGGCTAATGCAGGTTACCGCAGAGTGAGCTCTTGAAGAAAGGCCGGACCGCCACTGGGTGCTGGTGCAGGCCTGATGGGCAATACTTTAATTCTTTGGTAGGCCTGGAGCACAGATAGGTAACAGATTTGGTTGAGGCATTTAGTGATTTATGCGACACAAACGCTCCGTGATAGGCAGGGCATTATTAAGTTGTTATTCGCCGACATGTGCATAGTTCTAAAGATGGAGGAAGCATGAGATAATCAGTAAGTTAAAGGTTGATATGATACGGCACATCGATTCGACAAGCACGCAAGCAGCCGTCGAAAAGTGAAATCTATTTTCTTCGTGTGGGCGTCTATGCTGCGATGAAACTCTTCGCCTAAGGAGCCATACCGCATTTAGTTAGGCGTCATTTCCACCTTTTAGCGTCAAGCCCGTGCCTGGTTCCCCGCCATCCTACCATCGATCATCTTCTCTCCATCTCCAACGCTTACCTTCAACACCTTTCTCTTCCCTCAGCCTCCTGCAATCCTTTCCACAAACCTCTAACTTAAACCTTCAATTCTATATCGCTATCTCATCCTACTTAATCACTCTGTTCCCATCTACTCAACTCGAATCTCCCATCGCATGATTCATTGACCACCCAATCCCCTTTGTTCTGCCGCAACTTCCGCTTGCACTGCCCAGCCGCATTGGCCAAGTACTTTCATCATCCTGCAACCCACCACAACCATCAACAAGCATCGTCGCAGCCATGTCAGCTTACTACTACGGTCCACAGCATCATCAGCCATCATCTTCGTCGTCGCATTCGTCCCACAATCACCATGGTGGCCGTTCAAGGAGGGCGCCTCGCCTCTCAAATTCCCAGAACTCACATAGGCAATTCCGTGGCGTCCGAAGCATGAAGGAATTGACTGAGAGCCCACCTAACTCGGCTTTTCGAATGCGCTTCGAGGCCGGTAGGTCGTTCGACCTGGATGATGATTTGGAGTTCTGTCCGAGCCTGTTGACCGAGGACGATGTAAGTATACCATCAACAATTAGACTCGGCCATCCCTCCGCATGACCGAGGCATCGTTTGATGAACTCTACTCATGAACAACAGTTGATATCAATCCATTCCTCGTCGTCCGATGGCTCCCTCTCCTCCGGCTCGCCTCAATCATCTCCACTGCAACCCCAAATCCAGCCATCACAACAAACCACGCCAAGCTTTTCCATCTCCTCTGCTGCCTCAAACAATTCCTACAATCCCGTCACAGGCTTTCAATCGAACAACAATCACAACAACAACCACCAGCAAATGAAGATCCATCAACCCTCCGCTCTACGCAGCCGCAATGCCATCCCCATCGTCAACCCTAGTACAGGCATGCGGGTTCCCTCCCCACCCTCATCGATATCGCCCGCCATGATGCAGCAGCAAACCTACCAGCGTCACTGGCAGTAGAGAAGTCGCAAATCCGGAATTCTGCACTCCTCTTATGACCATTGTTTGCTGCATCGTCGCATGTATGGCGGGCGCCACACTCTTTGATACCCATCGGCTACTATCTATACTGTCGTCAACCCTTTACTCAAAAGCCTAGATACCCCACGACGACATTTAGATTTGCTGCCTAGACAAATACCCCTGTTTTGAGTATGGTGTTTTCCGGACCTGGCTATAGATGTGATATGTAACGAACGATGATCCTAAGCGACTTGCAGAGAAGAAAAAATATCTCCGATTTGAGCGATTTTCACGTTTAGCATTGCAGGTTTGGTTTGGAGAAAGGGACGATACACGGTTGAATTGCAATGAAATGGAGGCGCGGTCAAGAAAGCAAGTCATGGCATTGGATCGGTCAGGGAGCTGGGTGCGGATAACTTGTGCTGAATCAAGGTGCTGGGATGGGGTACATTGTGGATGATATATCATGTTCATACGTATGCAACGGGGAGCCTGGGCTGGAAGCTTTGTTCGTTCGGATCACGATGGTGTTTATCATGAAAAAGAATCTTTGACGATTATTGCACATACATTTGGTACTTGCTATTATCCTCGATTTCGCTACGCAGGGTGGTGCTTTCAAACTTATATCCAGCTATGCTCTAGGAAGGGAAGCGCTGTACTATCATCTCAGATTATCTTAGACGATCTCCTATTAGTCTTAGGCTTATTACTCTACTACCTTACTCCATACTCCATCCTTCCTCTACCAATCTCCCTCCCTCTACTAACCTCCCTTCCTCATAACAACCTCCCCCTTACAAACCTCAAACAGGGACGCGCGTAAAAGCGTAAGCCGGCTTTCGGTGCGTTTTGCCATTCCCTCCGTTCACAACCGGACCGGAAAGACCTTGACAGCGGAGCACCGAGAATCTAGGTACGTTAGGCACTCGTCATCGTAAGACAAGATTGATGGTGACGAATCATGCAGTATATCTAAGTCTCGTCCCATCTGCTTTAAGAGATGGTGAGAGGGTGTGGATGAATAGCTTTTCGAAATCCCACTCCTTTCGCACCTTTCCACCCCAGGACAGTAAATGTGAGAAGTTCAACACCACAAATACCACACTACCTACGTTATTTCGCGAGCGCAGATCTTTTCTTATACGTTCAAGCTCCGAAAGCGGAAAGCGAAACTGGACCTGGACCAGGTGATTCGAGAATCTTGTTTGTCGACGCTACTTGCCGTATTGCCTCTCCAGAGGAGGATTTATTATCACTATCACTATCACTATCACTACCTCGCCAGTATTCGAAGCGAATACCCGGCATACGATCGATATCCCGGCAATTGACTTGACGCGCTATCGTCCCACGATTTCTCTGTCTAGATTTGATACTGAGAGTGGGATGGACGGCCCCGATACCAGCACCACCACCGCCCCAGCAAGCGAAGAAACAGCATCAGAGCTCCCATCGTGGATATTCTGGGGTGGGTTTTGGACGAGTTGATAGCGTGCTGGATATTGCTCGAGTAAGGAAAATTAAAGGACTTACGTCCCCACGTTGACGGTTGTTTTTCGTGATGGCAAGCATGGATAAGCAGGAAGGTAGCTACAGGAGAATGGTATCATGATGCCTATCTGGCCGAGTGAGATAGATGGCTAAAGTACAAGTTTTTGAGTGTGGCGTGAATATCAGAATTGCCCTCCTTGCTCAATGTAGTTCTGCGTAAAGCCATCTTCCATCGGATCTAGATCGATGAATTCGGCGATATCGCCGTCGCTGGCGGGTTGGATTTGTTGTGCCTGCCCTTGTGCCTGTGCCTGTGCTTGTGCCTGCGCTTGACCCTGACCCTGGCCCTGACTCTGCACCTGCCCTTGTCCCTGTCCGGTCTCCGAAACAGCCAAGCCTGCCATCATAGTTGCAGGAACGTTAGTAGCACCACCAGGGAAGATGTTGTCCTCCACCGGCCCATCCAACCCCCTACTAATCTTCGTCCCCTGCGGAACCGCCTTCCCAAACGTCTCCAGCCGATCTTTATACCTCGTCCCCGCCTTCCCAGCGGCGCTATTAGCGTCTCCGCGGCCATTAATCCAGGTTCCTACGTCTGTAATGATGCCTTGGGAGAGATCTTGTTGGAAGTGTGCATGCAGGATAGGGAGCAAGATGCTGGACTCGTACCAGCGGCCTTTGATCTGTTCGATGCCGATACGGGCGGCTACTTGGGTTAGCTTCCAGTGGGAGATTGTGCGGGCGGAGACTTTGGCGTAGGTTATGCGGTTGCGGTAATCGAGGTCTTGGCGGAGGCGGATGG
The DNA here is from genome assembly GCA_018257865.1 of Stereocaulon alpinum. Lineage (NCBI taxonomy): Eukaryota > Fungi > Ascomycota > Lecanoromycetes > Lecanorales > Stereocaulaceae > Stereocaulon > Stereocaulon alpinum. Next base: position 83,200 of record JAEUBA010000092.1, read on the forward strand.
GGAGGTTGGGGTTTACGGGGGGGTCTTGGTTGGGTGTGTAGGGCGTTGAGGTGTAGTGGTAGACATCGCCAACTACGTGTATGGTTGCGGAGGCGACATTTGTGGAGTTTGGTTTTAGCTTTTCGATGATTTGGTGGATGATTAGGATATCTTGACCGTTGCCTGGGCGGAGACGGACTGGTTCCCCAACCCAGAGCTTCTCACCACCAAGGAACATGCCGTTGTAGGTGCGCTCGCCTGTGGTGGTTGTATTGTTACTTAAGGGCTCGATGAGAGCAAAGCTGTCGTCTATCATCTTTGCTGCGAGGATACTGCCGTCTACTTCTGCATCGCCGACGCCATAGCGCCCTTCGATGACAGCTTTCCAGTCCACAGTGTTGTAATGAGGGTTTGAGGCCGCCAAGGCCTGGTGTGTAGGGCCGGGTGCACTCCATGCAAGCCAAGGGCGTAGGTCTGTCTCCGCGGAGATGACTTTAGTGGCTGGATGGGCGAATGGATGAGAGAGCGGCTGAACGAGATACCGTGGTCGATCCTGGTTTCGCTGGTCTTTGAATAGCTCACGCTTAGTTATCACGGAGAGGCCCCAGGCGGTCCCTCTGTTGAACCATGTAAGCTCGCCCGGGCGATAGATGTACCTGTTGTAGTGGGCGTCCTGGTCTTGCTCACGAGACTTGGGCGATGGTAATGGATTTGGCGTCAAAACTGGTGTAGTAGGAGCACGAGGAGCAGAAGAGTTGGAAGCTGGTAGCCCAGCTTTGGGAACAGGTGGCGGTATTACCACTTTGGGAGCCACTTTACTGGAAGGTTTATTGTCTTGAGAAGAGGAACGCTGCTGTTGCTTCACAATCACTTGGGGATTCGTGGCGAAACTCTGGGGTTTTGTGGCGACATTCTCTTTCTTGATTGGGGGTGCTTCTTTCCTCATGGGAGCAAAACTATCTCTCCCCGGCAAAGGCTTGACTTCTTGAATCCATTCCGGCGCACAATGCTTACAAGAACAATCGGTACGGTCGTCACTCTTACCCTCCGCCAGCCACAGCAGATGCGGGAAGAAGTCAAGAGCGCTCTTGTACCGCTTCTTGCGGCCTACTGGATAGCCGTAGAGAAAGAACGCATCTTAGCATTTATCAGAACGTATCATTTTGGGGTTTGATGGCTTTTAAGAACTCACCTGTTTTACCCCGATCTTTCCTCACATTCTTATACAACCGGTAGTTCTCAGGAAAATCCACAAGTATCCACTTCTGATCTGCCTGGCCTTTCTGCTCCCGATGCAGCATGCCACCAAGAATACGTTTCCATTCCTGCGCTACCTCATGATACACTGGGAGAAGTTCAAAGTAGTCGTCTTCGCTAGCTTCTCTGTTGAGTTGGACATCAGTCGGCCCGTTAGATTCCCTGCCATGCTTCTTGGTCTTGATCTCTCGCTCGCCATCTGAACGGGCAATCCAGACTGGCTTGTAATAGGCCACGGACATGATGGGAGTAGAGATCGTCTTGCAGATAGTTGGCTGCGCTAGCTCTTGTTGAGGTGAAAAAGAGCACTAGAACTGCGCAAAACAAAGAAAAACTTCAACTTGGGAGATGATATTCACCCTCTACTCATCATGGTCTTACAACCAATTAGACGAATCGAAACAATGAGACCAGTATGTTTGACAGAGAGCTGAGTTGTGGTCACCCTAGGTGGTAGGAGCTTGTTGTAAGAAAAAGCCGCCAAATTCCAAGTCCACGTCAATGGTGGCCAACGATACAGCGCTAGTAATGCCAAGACTCTACATTCACATCGAATTAGCTATCTTTTCAGGTTGGATATAGTACTACGTCGACCAGGACGGCTACACGAGCGCTTGAGTACATTATCTGAGAGAACTGGAATGGTTCTTTATCATCAAAACTGCGTTAATCTATGGGAGTGGTACAAAGCTACACCTAAGCTACACACGAAGAAAAGCATGCATTGCACACGCATAGAACTCATGCCTCCTAGTACAGCCAGATAGGCAGCCATGATGGCTGAAACGAACGCGTTAGAAACCCGCGTAGAGTACATCATCACACAGTCTCGTACACTGAGCCCACTCCTTTCCCCAAGGGGTATATGCCAAACCTGCAACCTACGCCATTGCTGCATAAAGAACATTGTGATCGAAGTTCCTGCGCGTGATTGAAACCGAGATGAAATCATAATTAGGCACCTGCGGTCACGCTGAACCTCGGCGAACGTTTCGTGGGAGATATCTTGAAAGATGACAGAGCGGCTTGTGCAGCTTTGCGTTTCCGGCTGCCTGCTGAGGAAGCATCGTCCAGACTTGTCGCATAAGGAGTGGTAGTCCCGGAGCTCACTAGTGTAGCCTTACGCTTTCGACTACCAGTTGAAGCAGCATCATCGAGACCTGCAAAGCTAGGAGTTGTGATGCCGGAGCTCTCTAGAGTCGTAGCACTGGTCCAGGACTCTGCTGGAGTCGGAGGTGCTGTTGTCTTGACCGTGACAGCTGCAGCAGCGGCAACCAGAGCCTGCTCTTCCACTGCGTTCTGGTACCTTTTGTCGATCTTGCCAGCCTCTCGGGTGCAGAACTTTCGTGCTTTGTCATCTTCCAAATGGTGAGCATGGCAGTTCGGACACTTGATGTAAAAGGCTTGCTGGACTGCTGGGAAACCTAACAGCTCGTACTCTTTTAAATTTTCGCCAAGGAGATCTGTCTTATCCCAGTCGAGGCAATCTTCGCAGTACCCTCGCTCACACCAACGGCACCGGTAGATCATGCCACCAGCATTTGTCGTATTTTGTTCACAGTCTGCGCATTGATGCTGAGGGCAGTGGAAATGCATCTTGCCCTTAGACTTAGCTTTGAAGTCCCTGTCAAGGCAGCCGTAATGGTAAGACCGAGGACAACCAGAACAGAGAATCAAATCGCCGCCATCCCAGCAGACTTGACATTGCTCTTGATTCACTACGTCCGGCTTCTTCTCCCTCTTAGCTTCAGCCAAGCGTGGATCTTTGCCAGCCATTGTAGGCACTGCCTCCCACGCACCGCAGTTCACGCTTTCTTTACTAACTTCATAGCCATCAATCATGACCGTAGTATTCTTGCCAACCCGTCTTGATTCTCTGGACCATTCTTGCGCAATGCCATCGAACCCAGATTCCTTGACTTTGTGGTGTTTCTTGCCCTGGAACACGCGGGACTCGACCTGCTCGATCTGCGATAGCCACTTCTTCTCATCTTCCTCTTTCACAGAAACACCAGCTTGGGTCTGCTCAGCCACATGGATATCCGCAGGTTTATCCTTACACTTCTCGAGCATTGTTGCCCAGTCCCAACCAATCATCTCATTAATGTCCAGCTCCGGGTGAGCTAGGGTTTGGGCACCCCGTCTCATGATAGACATCAGCTCGCTGGTACCCAACTGCGGCATCTCATCTTCATCGACGATCTTGCCTCCAGGGCCTTTCTTCTTAATCTTCGAAGCCGATTGCACATGAATGTCTCTCATCGCTTCAGTAACCTTTGCAGACAGATACAGCTTCTTCTGGATCCGGCCCATCATCTGCTCCTCCACAGTGCCCTGAGTACAGAGCTTGTATACCGTGACCGGGTTTTTCTGCCCAATGCGATGCGCGCGAGCCTCGGCTTGAAGCATGATCTGGGGGTTCCAGTCCTGGTCGAGCATCACAACGTCTGATGCTGTAGCGAGGTTGATTCCTAAACCACCAGCACGCGTGGAGATCAGCATGATGCGGTACTCCGAATCCTCTTGGTTGAACATCCTTATTCCAAGATTCCTTCTCGCACGTGTGGTACGTCCATCAAGTCTTACGTACTTGAACTCTTCCCCATTACCGCCACGAAGCGCAAGAAAGTCCTCGCAGCAGTCTAGCATACCAGTAAACCCAGAGAATATCAGGATTTTTTTCTTTTGTTTTACCACCAACTCATTGATGATCTTATCTAATACGATGAACTTTGCTGAAGCATGTATGACATGCTCACCCAGGTAGTATGGATCAGGCTCTGCGTGGGGCAGGATGTAAGGATGATTGCAGCACTTTCGAAGCTGCATCAAGATATTCATCAGCTTTTTCCAAGCTGAGGTCTGTTTGTCGTCGCTAGTCTCATGCTCAATGGCTTGCCGCATGATCTCTTTACTCTCCTCCCACTCAGCTCGAGCATCTGGCTCACACGCAGTGGTGTCCATAGCTTCGAGCTCTTCGATGTCCTTGTTCTTCAAGATATCCATGTCGCGTGACTCCTGTTCAAGAGCAAGAGCCTCCTTCGTATGTGCGCCTTTGAACAGCTCCTCGAGCAATCCGTGATCAGCGCGTGTGAGCAATCTCATATACCAGAAACGTTGCATGGGTGTTAATGGAACGTAAAGTAGGACCTCGGTTTTTGGCGGAAGGTTCAGGTCTACTCCTGGACTGTTCTTCATGCGGCGAAGCATGATGACCTCAAGTAAGCGGCGGGCGTCATCCATGACTTTAGTATTTGCTTGCCCTTTCGAGAGGTTGAAGGACTCCTTGAATAGTTCCGAAGTTTTCTCGGTGAATACCTCTGGGTAAAGCCAATGGAGTAAAGCCCACAATTCCACCATGTTGTTCTGCAATGGTGTTCCGGTAAGTATCAGCCGATATTCGGCGCCTAGTCCCTGCAAAGCCTTTGATATCAAGCTGAGATCGTTCTTGATCTTGTGGCCCTCGTCCAAGACGACATAGCTCCAAACAAAAGCCTTCTTGAACCAGCCCTGCTCTGCCAGAAAGCCTTCGTAGGTTGTTACGATTAGGTCAACACCACGTTCGTCAGCAGCATCATCCAAGTCGGATTCCAAGTCAATGATTGGTTTGCCTGTAGCGGTGCGACGGTCATTCTTCTTCTTGCGAAAAGTCCTCGTCTGGTTTCCGTATATATCGATCTCACCAGTCGCTATCTTCTTTAATCGGTCACGCTCGTGCGCCGAGCCGTGAAAACGTAATACCTTTAGACCAGGCGTCCATTTCCGCGACTCAGCCATCCAAGAGCTGAGGACACTGAGAGGACATACTACAAGACATGGTCGGTTCTCTGTGTTGGAGGTCTGTTTCTTGTTCTCTTTGAGGAATTGGAACAACGACAAAGTTTGCAGGGTCTTTCCAAGACCCATCTCGTCTCCAAGAATGCCAGATATACCGTTTCTGTAGAGGTAGACGAGGAACGACAGGCCCAATAGCTGGTAGGGTTTCATGACAGCCTCAACTCTACATAAGAATCAGTCCCATTGAAGATAATGCCTATCGAGATTTATTGGACTTACCCTTTCGGTTGTTGTTCAAGTACTTCATACGGCACACTTATGTCCTTTTTCTCTGCACGTTGGGCGACAAGCCGTTGGATGTGATTCCCTTCAGGTAGTAAAGGTAAGAAGAGGTCCTTCTGGGCAATGAAGAAGTTCCCTCTCTTTCCAGCGGTCTCGGTAGCAATGTAGTCCCTGACCTCATTACGCGCTGTCCGGGGTGCTTCTTTCAATATGATCTTTGATTTTTTGGTGGAGGCTTTATGAGTTAGCTTCCTCTTCTTGATTACAGGCTTGTCCCCATTTTCTTGGGCTCGGAGGGAAAGTTGTAGTTCCTTGGGCTGGCGCAATGCATGACCTGCAGCCGAAAGGCGAGGTGGGGGAGTCTTGGGAGGCTCGATCTCTTCAACTTCATCGTCATCCTCAAGATCGACGATGCTGATACGCTTTCGTATAGGTTTCTCTGGTGATGAAAACGTAGAGTCGCCAGATATACGGCCATTGTCTTCTGAATCGCTTGAGATCTCGTAGGAGACCTGCTCTTTTTGGCGTAGACCACGCTTGGCCTGCATGGTGATTGGGAAGGTGAGGGGAGAAACGGGTTGCACAAAGGCAGATTTCTTTTGTTGAGGTTTGGGAGAGAATGCTGCAAGGATCTGAGACGCTGTTCGGAACTTCGACGGCGAACTTCTTGGACATGTGGGGTCTGGAGTCGCCATTGGACTAGAGGTAGGCGATTGTGGACATATTGGATATTACACGTATGGTAGTTGAGGTTGATAGACAGTGAAAGCTCACTTTCTGATTGGGGATGTGATTTCAGGCTGTGTTCGGTTCAGGCGAAAGTAAGCGACAATTAGGCAGCGTAGCTTGAGGTTGGGAAGTACAGGCACTGTTCAGCGATTTCTTAGGCAATTAGCCCAATTTGTGACCAAAGGAAGAGAATGCAAAAGCAACATTGGTGAGTTGGTGAAGGTTGATGGCCTCTCCTTGGTAAGACGTTGCGCTTCACCGTAAGTACCTAAGTTAAAGGAAAGTCGCGTCAGAGACAAATATTCGCGCGTATCTTCCCGCGTTCCACCATCGTTTTGGCCCCCAACCTCTTTATCTCCGCAAACGTCCATAGTCTAGAACCCTGTTCATGTTACCGTACAAGCAAACTGTTCTATTTATGGCATCCTCTAAACACGTTGCGCAAACCCTCCTCGAGCAGGCCCATTCACCTGCTGCAGCAGCCACTATATTCACAGACAAGGTTCTTCGCAAGCCCCTGCACCTCCGCCCCACTTCGCCAGATCCCACCTCCCAGGATGCTCGCGCCAGGCGAAGATTACAACGCCTCCGAAAGGAAGGAAAGTCGCAGCGGCGCCGGAAACCAAAGCCGCTGTCGGCGAAGGAAAAGCGAGTAACCGGCATCTACGACATACCAGATGATCAGAAGAAGTATGCAATTTATGTGCCACTACATAGAATGTGGCTGGCCTATATATGGGAGATCCTGGGCATGAAGGAGGGTGGAAAGGCTTTTGTGACGGCTCAGAGCATAGGGGCCAAACTTGCAAGTGCGGATTACCATGGGGCAGAGGTGACCGTCATGAGAAGCAGATGCGTGGGTATGGTCAGCTTGACTGGAATTGTGGTTCGGGATACAAAGTTCACTTTCCAGATTATCACCAAAAAGAATGAGCTGAAGAGTAAGCATCATTCGACTTTTCCAAGACCAGAGCGGTATCTTTACTGACCTGGATATTAGCCATACCGAAGAAGCATACGGTCTTTCGGTTTGACATCCCTCAACCCGGATCAAAACTGGGTGAAAGCGACATTTTAACAGAGCAGACTGAAAAAGACGATGAGAGTCCGCCCCGAGATCTTATCTTTGAGCTACATGGATCACAATTTGAGCATAGAGCCACAGATCGGGCGACGAAGAAGTTCAAGCAGAGCAAGAGCTTAATTGATCTATAATCTTGTCCATACTACTGGGCCTCCCACAAGCCGTTCTTAGCTAGCGAGCATGGCTCCCCTCTTACGGTCATGGAAGATACCCAACTTTTGCGGAAAGAAGATCCAGCCGAATGTTGTCAATCAGCCTTACAGTCGAGTTGCCTCCTCCAAGCCCTGTATCCTCGCCCTCTTGAGGATCTTCAACCGGCAACATCTTGATAGCACCACTCAAGATCGCTCCTTTTTCCGCCGTCACCTCATCCAATTCGTCTAATGTGTCCGGATCCGCTATTGAGATGTAGTCGATCTCGAACAATGCCCGCTTGCCCTTCGGCAAAGCTTCTTGCTGCTTTCTGACCAACGAGAGCTTGTCCATGGCTGCATTGTACAGATATCTCCTCTTCCGAGCTCCTCTGGCAAACACTTGCTGGACCTGCTTGAAGGAGTTTAGAAGAACAAGTGCTATAGCGCGCCTCCGTTCTCCAAGGTATACGTTCCGAGAGCTCATTGCCAAACCATCCGGCTCCCGAATCGTAGAGCCTACACGCACCACCGTGCTGAGATGAAAGTCTCGCACCATTCTTTTGATCACAAATGTCTGCTGAATATCCTTCTGTCCAAAATACACCCTCTCAGGCTGTACTATGTTCAACAGCTTCATGCAGACTGTTGCAACACCTCTGAAGAAGACAGGTCTTGATGCGCCCTCCAACCTCGCCGACAGAGGAGTAATCGTCACGAATGAGCCCTGGCCGTCGATCTCAGAAGTAGGAGGTGCACTGGGGTACATCTCTTTCGTGCTCGGCATGAACACAGCAGTGATCTGACCCACCAACTCATTCTTGCTGAACTCGTCTGCCAGGGCTTGGAGTTTGACTTTATCCTCTGGCCAGGTTCGAGGATAAGAGCTGAGATCTTCGTTGACGCCGAATTGTGTAGGATTGACGTATATTGAGACATAGACGTGATCATTTTCCTTCGCAGCTTGCCGAATGAGGGCCAGATGTCCTTGGTGTAGAGCACCCATCGTCGGTACAAAGCCCACACTTCTCTGCGCGAACAACGCCTTCCGACGCAACTGGCGAAGCTCCGGTACCGTTGTTATTCTGGCGAAGCGCTTTGATTTAGCGACAATGATTCGTTTGATTAGTTGTCGCGGCATCTTGGAGAGCACACGAGCACACGTATATTCGGTACTGGACCCTATTCATACTCCGGAACGTATTTCAACTTTCAGTAAGACTTTGGGAAGGAGCGCTCCCCAAATCCGACACCGTAGATCAGGATGAACGATTGACCACATCATGAGTCAGTGGGCGAGCTGAGGTTCAGAAGTAAGCCGGCTTTGTTGTCGTGATGAAGACTGCTGCGTTTATACGAGTATCGCGCGAGGAAACCTTTAAGGGCTGGTTAAACCTCGGCTATATTCTACCTCTCGAAATGTTCGCTGAGAGTTGCACTTGTATTGCCCCTCTGGGTCACTTACCTATAGTAACCGAACAGGGCTACACAACTCGTCATGGCGGACGACGGCATGATGATGAACTTCTCCATTGGGGAAGACTCACTGCGAACGAAATTGGTCTTCAAAGGTGGCCGTTGGAAAGACAGACTCCAAGCGAAGAAAAGCCTTCAGCGACGGCGAGAGAAGAAGAGCAGGGATGAACCGCTTACAGGAAGCAATGCTGTCCCTACAAGACTCAAGGAGACTGTCTCGAACGACGAAGTACCCAGACCTGCCAAAAGACAAAGGCTCAATGGCGATCAACACATGCATTCAAGATCCAATAATACTGCCACCAAACCGAAAGAGGTAGTCTCGTCTCTCTTCACATACAATTCCAAGGCCAAACCTTCAGTTGCAGCGCAAATACAAATGGAAGATACCACCCCTCCCGAACCTTCGAACGCTCCTCTCCCAGCCAGCGCCTCACCATTTACCTCACTCGGCCTCTCGCCGTTCCTGTCCACCCACCTTACCCAGAACCTCTCGCTTACAGCGCCAACTGCGATACAAAAAGCAGCCATAACACAGTTGCTCAAGGAGGACTCTGATGCCTTCATACAAGCGGAAACTGGCTCCGGGAAAACACTTGCATACTTGCTGCCGATATTGCAGAGAATACTGGCCCTTTCCAAACCGTCTTCAGAAACGCCTGTCAATGGCGCAGACAAAGCAGGAAAGCTGGATCGCACTTCCGGTCTCTTAGCCCTAATTCTTGCGCCTACTCGTGAATTGACCCACCAAATTTCCACGGTCCTCACCCGCCTCCTACGTCCTTTACCCTGGCTTGTCGCTGGCACTGTGACAGGCGGTGCCACTAAGAATCACGAGAAATCTCGAATACGAAAGGGCATCAATATACTTGTAGCCACCCCAGGGCGATTGGCAGACCATTTGGAGAACACGGAGGTGTTGGATGTGAGCAGTGTGCGATGGTTGGTGCTGGATGAGGGTGATAGGCTGATGGAACTGGGCTTCGAGGAAGAGATCAAGGGAATCGTGAAAAAGTTGGAGGAGAGACAAAGCAAAAAGAGGACGGGGAGGTTAGAGGTATTGGGCCTACCGGAGAAGAGGACGACAGTGCTTTGTAGTGCGACCATGAAGATGGGTGTTCAGAAATTGGGCGAAATCAGTCTGAAAGATGCGGTGCATATCAAAGCTGGTGCTGAGACGTCAACGCCGTCGACGAACGGTCAGGATGCCGTTGAAAAGAAAGGACAAGAGACGGAGAAGGCGTTCTTGGCCCCAGCGCAATTGAAGCAATCATACATCGTGGTACCTCCGAAACAACGACTGGTCACACTTGCAGCACTACTCAAGCGCACATTTGCACGAAAGGGTTCAGTGATGAAAGCCATCGTCTTCCTCTCTTGCGCCGACAGTGTTGATTTTCACTTCGAAGTCTTTGCCAGGAAAGAAGCACAACCCCCGAAAGAAATTACTTCCTCAAGTCAGAACTCCAAGAGCAACGAAAGAAGTCGCAAATCCGAGAAAGAAGACACCTCTTCCCCCAAAGAACTCACAACCAAAGCAAACCCAAAGAAAACTACACCCGACCTTCCCACTGTCTCCTCAACCCCCACCCTATCCTCACCCTCAAACCCGTCCCTAACGCTCCACAAACTCCACGGCTCCCTCGAACAAAAACTCCGCACCGCCACCCTCCAATCCTTCACCCGCTCCCCAACCCCCTCAATCCTCCTCTGCACAGACGTCGCATCCCGTGGCCTCGACCTCCCAAACATAGACCTAGTAATCGAATACGACCCCCCCTTCTCCTCCGACGACCACCTCCACCGCGTAGGCCGAACAGCGCGTGCAGGCAAAGAAGGAAAAGCATGCTGCTTCCTAATGCCCGGCCCTGAAGAAGGCTACATACCTATCCTCAAATCCTGCGCAGGTGGAGACCTATGCTGGGTAAAAGGCGAAGACGCAGAAACCGTCATGAAAAAGGGCTTCATGACCCAACCCACCCATACCCCTACCAATACTCCCAACAACAACAACAACAAGCCCACCACAACTCCCAAAGAACCCAAATGGGATTCCCGCGCAACATCCTACCAGCTCGAAATCGAGCGCTGGGTCCTCGACGATAAACGCGCTGGCGAATTGGCGCGGAAGGCGTTTATAAGTCATGTTAGGGCTTATGCTACGCATGTTGTTGCTGAGAGGGGGGTTTTTGATGTTAAGGGGTTGCATTTGGGGCATTTGGCTAAGGCGTTTGCGTTGAGGGAGAGGCCGGGGGAGATGGGGAGGGGTGGGGGTGAGAAGGGGGCGAGGAGGAGGGTTGGTAGGGGTGATGAGGGGGGTGGGAAGGGGAGGGGAGGGGGTGAGGATAGAGTTGGTGGTGGTGGTGGTGGTGGTGGGGATGGAGGTGATGCGGCGAGGAAGATGCATAGGAAGATGAGGGAGCAGGCGAGGGGTGGTGCTGGCGAATTCAATATCGGTTGAGTCTATGACATCTTATTAGGAACCGCTTTTTGCCTTTGACCCGTTCATGCACGCTTTTCTGTCTAGTTTCGTTTGGTCCTTCTTTTTGGGACTGTCTTCGTGATGCCCTTGCGCCCGTTGCCAATCGATGCATGCTGAGATGCTGATGCCGCTGACGTGTCGATGTGACAATGAATGTTGATATGACGTTATGTCGTTACCCTGTGATGAAAAATCCCACAACGAGATCCTGCCCTGTCGTCCCTCAATAAACATCCCACAACGAAACCTTGCCATCTTTCGCACCTGCCGCTAACCAATGCGTACTCCGCGCCTTCTCATCGCGCCGCTGCTGCACCGTGCTGACTGCGGAACTCTGTGTCTCTACCTTCGTCTTCGTTAGGGTCCCGTTCTCTTCTTCGGGGATCTGATCTAGAGTTGTTGACGCGGAGGGTTCACTTGGTGGCTCGGATTTGGACGCGGACGCGGACGTGGACGCTTGATTAGAAATAGCGCTGGTAGCAGTAGTAATGGTGGGCACGATCGCAGCAAAAGCAGTAGCATAAGCACCCTCCTTATGCCATTTCAGCACCGCGAGCTCTTTTATAGTTTTACCCGAATACACTCGAACATTGCTGTCCCAGCCAGCCGTGGCGAATACTTTCCCATCGGAGCGGTAGGAGAGACCTTGTTGGCCGGAATGTTTTGTGGGAATTACTTTGATTGCTTTAAGTTCTGTGTTCCAGATTGATTTTGCGGCGGGGAAGGGGTGCTTGGCTATGTTTGCGTCGGCGGAGGTGGTTAGGTAGGTGTCTTTTGAGGGGGAGAGGGTTAGGGAGAGGACTGGGTTGAGGGTTAAAAGGTGGGTTATCGAAGGGGAGGAGATGGGAGGTTAGGTTTGGCTGACTGACCTGGTTCTGTGTGCGGGCGCGCTGAGTAGAGTTTTTGGAATGCGGCGGCTGGGTCGTTTTGGATAAAGACCATTGTGTGGCCGCTTTCGTAACCGGCGGCGACTTGGATTCGGGTTGTGTCTGCGAGGATGGATAGGGCCATTACCATGCCTGTTAAGGATCAGTGGTGGTCTTGGGCTACATGATTTTCAACTGACCGGTGGTGATGTCGCGTTCTGCTCCGATGTTGGCGGCACGTGCTTGTGTAGGGAGTTGATATATGTCAATCTGTAGATGAAGTTAGCGTCCAAGTCAATGTTTAGCGCAGTATTGCCGAGCCTACTCCTCCAGAGTCAACGGTATTAGGTACAGCAATCAAGATTGGTTCGGGCGCGTCGTTGTGTTTCAGAACTTTTTGCGTCGATATGACTTGTGGCATTCCATCATGGCACATTGCGAAAGGACAGAAGTTCAGAGTATTAACAGTCAACAGATGCAGTAACCACGGCAGCTTGCTGGAACCTTCAACTGCATCGACAGGAAGCGTCTTGCCTAGAGCAGCTTCATCCTCGATACCAAGTTTCCACACAAGAAGCCTGTCGTCTCTGCCGTGACTATCATGTGTGAGTCAGCACCCATGACAATGAAGCTTCCTAGCAGACTGACGTTATTATCCGATCTGTACCCCATGATCCAAGCCCAAGGACGGCATTCGTATGCGCCTTCCACACAGCTACAGGCCGTTTGAATGCCAGATTCCACGAGACGATCCAGCCGTCAGCATCGGCGGTGAGGAGCCGGGCGTTGTTCTTGGTGAAGTGTAAGGCATGAATTTGAGCAGAGTGGCCGCGAAGGATAAAGGCCGGCTGTGCTGGAGGCAAGCACCCTGAAGACATTTGGCAGTGAAGTATGTTGTTTTTCTGATACACTATACAGGCAGGGCTTCTCGAACATTGAGAGACGTTGGTACAAGGCTGAACATACTGAGAGCTGCAACAATGATATGCTGACTTTGAAAATTGATTCTATGAGAAAATGCCATGGGGTATTGTAATCAGTGACATCATGTAGCACGCGGAAGCCGAGAGACTGCCATGCAATCTCTCTAGATAATGAAGTAGTAATGAATGTATCAGTCCGCACAGCGAGGCAAGATTGCATACCTTATTTACTTACAGTAACGTTGCTAAACCTCGGCATAGTCAGCAACAAGGTGGACCAGCCTCGGGTCCTTCAAGGGTCTAGCGGCATGTACTGGAAGCGCATTGGTCAATTGAAGCGCTGCCACGTTGACTCTGGTGAACGGCGTGGTTAAGCATGCTTAAGCAGGTACGTTAAATTATCACCCATCACTCATCGGGCAATCGCTTGGCTGTGCGAAGATTCCGGTGAGAAGGGCAAGTGGATATAGTTATATCCTGCCCAATGACTTTGTGCAAAGTGCTTGTGCATCGGTAATGCTGTCTTGTGCCGGCTTCACACTAATGCATCTCGCTGCACTTACCGTCAGCGGCTGGGGCCTAGATCATTGACGGCTTTGAAAATTGGCGAGGGCCTAAGAATCGACCGACTGAAGACGAGAGGGAGCTTCTTTCTGTCTTCTACATCATTTCAAGACAAGAACAAAAAGGAATCTGGTTGTTAGCTATCAGACTACTATCAATAGTCGAACATCAAAGTCTCATCGGTACTAACTTAATTGCACTCGTTCAACAGTTGCCAGAGTTAAGAAAGCCACCATCGTTCATCGTTCATCGTTCCAGCGACAGGGTTTTGCCCCAAACTCTCGGGTCACGGCTGGTTTGGCTCCAGATCTCGATACGATAGGCTGGGACCCGGCCGGCGATCTTCGCGTACGACTTCCCCTAAACCGCCCACTGTCGCTCTATCTATCACACCTCAGTCATTGTCATTTGTATATCATCAGCTTTTGCTTGATAGCTGTCAATCCTGGCGCTGAGGTCCTGCTGGGGCCCCTCGAGTATGTCCACTGTCAAACTTATACTCGTTCATTGCTGACTTCATTACGAATCGCCAGTCACCCCAGCCAAAGATCAATAACCCCTCCTATGTGCATGCGACAACGTTAATGCCCAGTCTACACCTTTGAAGATTCAATGGCAAGCAAGGCTGCCGCTCCCACAGTGCCCGCGGATGTTGCAGCAGCCGCCGCCGCCGCCGCAGCCGCAGCAGCAGCAGCAGCAGCAGCAGCAAAACCAAAAAGAGTTCGCACTGGCTGCCTCACGTGCAGGGAACGACATCTGAAATGTGATGAGGGCGTGCCGGACTGCCTAAATTGCAAAAAGTCGAACAGGGAGTGCAAACGAGGAGTACGCCTGAACTTCATCGATACCACCATCAAAACACCACCCATTACCCCTCCTACCGAAGAGTGGGACGTGGTTTTCCAGGACGAGTCCCGCGAAATTGCTTCTGAATATCGAGGAGGACTGAGTCGCTACGCAGCTCTTTGTTCCGACGCCGACGTAATACCTAAGGAAGAACCTCCTTTTGATTTCTCTGATGCTATGATCCAGGCACCTGTCCTCGCCCATCAGCAATTACCCTCGCAACAGAGCTTCCCACAGGCTACAATGGATGGCTATCCAGCATCAATGCAAATGCAAGATGCAGGGCAAGACCCACATCAGAGGCATGGTTCTGTCAACTCGGACTCAACCTTTTCAAGCCATACAATAGGTGCCAACTCCGTATCTTCATACACGACTGCCAAACAGACGTTGACTCCGCCAAGCGAAACCAGAGAAACGTTGACCGACCCCGAGGAGCTTTTGTTCATGCAAGTATTCGTGGAGGAAGTCGGCATATGGATGGATAGTATGGATCCATATAAGCATGTACGTTGGCACATGCGATGTGATCACAACTCAGCTGACAGTTTAGTTCTCTCGACTTCTTCCCTTCGACTCGCTAGGAGAACCCATGTTATTGAACGCTTTCCTTGCCTGTGGTGCTCGCCATCTCATCCTCGTGAATCCGGCTTATCAGGAAGATAAGGCTTTGCATTACTATGACTTGGCAACTCGGATACTACTTAGGCAACTACAAAACCCATACCGAGACACTGTTATATGCGCCACGACAGCTGTCATTCTGAATGTTTACGAGCTCATGTGTGAACGAGCTCTACAACGTATGAATCATATAGCAGGCGCCCGTGCTCTTATCAAAGAATGCGGCTGGAATGCTCAGTCAACTGGAGTTGGCGCGGCATGCTTCTGGTTGAATGTAGGGATGGAGTTGCTCAGTTGTCTTCACTTTAACTGGCAGTTGGCGTGGAACCCAGATGACTGGGGCCTCGACATAGACTTCTCGCGACCAACAGGTCCTGGACGCGAGGAAATCTGGACATATAGAATTATGTGGATATTGGCAAAAGTCGCAAACTTCAGAGCCTCGACAACAGCAAGACCCTCAGACCCACCACAGGATCCCATGAGAATGCAGAGCCGATACGAAGAATGGAAGCGACTGAAAGACTGGTGCGATGCTTGGGACAGCAGTATTCCACGCACAATGCAACCATTGGGACGCTTACACCCCTATCAGCAGGCTTCAAAATCATTGTTTCCAGAAGTCTGGTAAGTCTTGATCGCCTCTACATGCTTGTGCCTGCATGCCTAATCTCGGTAGGTTGATCAAACGAGCAACCGTTGTTGCGCGAATGTTCTACCACACAGCCTTCATCTTGTTGTCACAGACCAATCCGTTAGCCTCTGTGAGCCAGCAAGAGATGCAAGACATGCAGGAAATGCGAATGAACAACGCCCGTGAGACCTGCGGTATCATTGCTCATGTTAAAGATCGGTAAGATTGAATTCAAGTCTTGGAGTGAGGTATATGTATCACTAATGTTAGAATAGTGGTGTTGCTAGCGTAGCTCTTCGTTCTATCCACCACGCTGGCGAATGCCTCGTTGCTCGGAATGAGCAAGAAGAAGTTCTGACGATTATCAATAAGATCCATAAGGAAACTGGCTGGCGCATACAATTCGTCATTGACGGCCTTATCAAGACATGGGGTTGGAATGATCAGAATAATTTTGACCAGCAAGCGCAAATGCCAACTATCATGGCTCAGCAACCTTCCATGGTCCAGCAGAACTATGCTCCTCAATTCCAGCAGCAGCCCCAGGGTATATCGACTTCATTGCCACCTGCACCGCCCATTAAAGCGATGCCAAAGGCTGGTATGGTTAACCCTATGCTTGCCAAAGCCGACTTTTCCCAGCCGATCCATCCCTACCAAAGCTATTACGTCGCTCCTAATCATCACCCTGCACAGCAAAATCAATTCGGCCATTTCTGAAAACCACACTCTCGTACTTCTGCGACTGCTCTATGTTTTCAAGAGCCGAATCTAATCCATTGTTACGTTTACGTATGTCGTTCGGATCCAATCTTACCATTTTTAGCAACATTCTATTTCATGTACTAGGGCCCATCAGGCTATGGGGAGCCCTTGATCTCCGTCCTTGTATACGCTGGCCGGATTCTGATGGCTTGCGGGTACGCCTTTCCGAATGTATTATGAATCTAGCACCAGCGAGGCGTTGACGCGATCTGGAGGAAAAGCAGTGGAAATGACTTATGTACACGAGGCGGCGGACTTGATGAACAACCTTCCGCTAGCTACGTTAGTTTTAATAATGCGACGACGCAAAAGACCCAACGACGTCGAGGCAGCCGTGGCGGCTGCCGATTGAGTTTTGTTCGCCTCTTTGGCAACCCCCAACCAATCAACACTGATCAGTCATGAGTTCTAAGCTAATGTGTGTTACACCTGCGTCAGGAGGAGAGGCTGCAAACCGAGTGAAGCATCTCAACTGCCACCACCTAGTGCGGCTCCAACAGGATCTCCTCTCCACTTGGTTCAACACCTGACATCTTTCCTCGGAAGATTAACCCCTAGAAACCGCAAGTTGCAAAGCTACTACCACGATACTAGGCTTAGTGTCAGGTAAGAAGTGTTCTCTACACACGGTCAGTTGGCTCTTCACCCCTAGTCACGCTGCCGTGAACCACAGGACAAAGGTGGGGAAAGCCACAGTGGCTATTATGTATATGGAATAGAGGCTATCCTGTGATACCAGACGTTCGGCATACTCGTGCCATAGAGCTTGTGCAGGTGACGAAAACTACCATTTTTCTTGTGAATGAAAAGTGCTGTCATGATGTTCTCCGCACTATGTCAGTGCTTGGCCATGGCCATGACGCTCCTGCTACATAAGGAGTGACAGTTCTCCTCGTCCCTCTTGTAATTGTTGTAAGTCCCAACACAAGCCTGTTGCAGAGCAAACGCGAAGATGGCTTTCCCAAGACTTCTCGTTGCACTCGTACTCTCGATACTTTCCTTGCAAGTCGTTGCTAGAGCATTAGGTCGACAACCTCACGAGCTAATGAAGCCCTACAAGCGTGCAGCACTGCAAGACATCGTGACATGGGATCAATACTCTATCTTTGTTCACGGAAAGCGTATCTTCTTTTACAGCGGCGAAGTCCACCCCTTCCGCCTTCCTGTGCCCAGCTTATATCTAGACATCTTTCACAAGATTAAAGCTCTTGGTTACACTGGTGTCTCATTCTACATCGATTGGGCTTTGCTTGAGGGTCAGCAAGGGACCTTCAACGGCGAGGGGGTTTTTGACTTACAGCCATTCCTCGCTGCTGCTAGCCAAGCGGGCTTGTACCTCTTAGCTCGACCAGGACCGTACATCAATGCTGAGACTTCTGGCGGCGGATTCCCTGATTGGCTGCAGAGGACCGAGGAGATCTACCGCACACCGGCTTATGTCAAGTACACGGACAACTACGTTGCTAACGTTGGCCCAATCCTCGCGAAAGCTCAAGTAACCAATGGTGGGCCACTTATCCTGCTGCAAATTGAGAATGAATATTCAAGCGCACTGGCCGGATTGCCATTTCCCGATCCTCAATACTTTGTGGACATCGAAGATCAATGGAGGAAGGCCGGCATCGTCATCCCATTCCTCAACAACGACATAGCACCAAACGGATGGTTTACCCCTGGCAACATCTCTGGTTCCGTGGATATCTATGGTCATGATGATTATCCCATGGGCTTCAACTGCAAGGTTCCAGCAACGTGGCCCTTTGGCAGCTTGCCTTCAGATTTTCGGGTATTGCACGATTTGGAGAGCCCTACTACTCCATTTGCTATCATCGAAAACCAAGGCGGCTCGTTTGACCAATGGGGAGGGCCTGGGTATGATAATTGTGCAGCTTGGTTCAACATGGAAGCCGAACGAATTGTCTACAAGAATGACTTCAGCTTTGGGACAACTATCATGAACATGTACATGACTTACGGCGGTACAAATTGGGGTAATCTTGGCTTTCCTGTAAGTCACATTTGCGTGGTCACTCTTTCACTTCAAACGGTGCTCTGTGTGATTAGAAGTTGCGTCGAAGCACTCTACAGGCTTAATGTCTCTCATGTGCCGGAATTTTACGGACACGAATGCTGACTGGGAGGCTGTCAGGGCGTCTACACAAGCTATGACTACGGTGCCATCATTGCAGAAGATCGCACGATTGCTCGAGAGAAGTATTCCGAGGCGAACCTGGATGCTAACTTTGCCATGGCTTCTGGAGATGTATACTTGACTGCTGTCCCAACAGAGTCTGCCGTCAATGGCACTTTCGTCAGCGATAATTCCCTTGCCGTTACGCCGCTGAAAAGCAACTCGACAATGTTCTACGTAGTACGACACGGTGATTATACTAGCCAGGAATCGACACCGTATCGTTTGACAGTCACCACCAGCCAGGGAATCATCGGTATCCCGCAGCTGAGCTCGACATTGACATTGAATGGCCGCGACTCAAAGATCCACGTTACTGATTATGATGTTGGTGGAACGAATATGCTCTATTCTTCTGCAGAGATCTTCACTTGGTAGATTTTGTAATCCATTCCACGAACACTAGTACTGACATACTTGATAGGAAGGCTTATGGATCGTACAAGGTGCTGATCCTTTATGGCGGTCCTGGCGAAACTCATGAGGCTGCGTTCGTAACTACCAGCAACGGCCGGATCTTGGAAGGTAGTGGCGTGACGATCAAGCCTACCAGCGACAGCCTGCAACTCAACTGGGCTGTAACACCTAATCGTAAGGTTGTTCTGATTGGATCCAACTTGTTTGTTTACCTACTGGGTACGTAGTTGCTCTGCTCAGATTTGCCGAAGACATGCTAAGAAAAACATACAGATCGCAATGACGCCTACAATTACTGGGTTCTGGAACTACCTGCTCCAAGTCCTGTCAATAACTATCATGATCCTGGCAACACTGCAGTCATCGTCCGAGCAGGTTATCTTCTTCGCACAGCAACTCTTCAAGGTTCCACATTGGCCTTGACTGGCGACATCAATGCAACTACCACGATTGAAGTTGTTGGCTATCCGGATGGTGTTACCGGTGTGAGCTTTAATCAATTTGGAGCCTCCACCGCTAGGAATCGCTGGGGCGTGATTGGTGGTGTCGCGACCTACACTGCTCCTGCCTTCTCCCTTCCTGTCTTCACTGACCTCGTCTGGAAAGTCCTTGACAGCCTGCCGGAGACCCGACCAGATTACGATGACTCTGCGTGGATCAACGGGGACCACATCACGAGTACCAACCCATTCTCCTTCACGACGCCTACGAGCCTTTACGGAAGCGACTATGGCTTTAATGCAGGCATTCTAATTTACCGAGGCCATTTCACCGCTAACGGCAAGGAAGACAACGCAGGTACGTTCAGCGTGAATTGCACAGGCGGTCTAGCTTTCGGGTTCTCGGCCTGGCTGGACAATACCTTCCTCGGCTCATGGCCCGGTAACGCTCTCGACGAATCGAATCAGCAGACCTTGACTCTGCCCGCACTGACTGCCGGCCAACAAGTCAACCTCACGGTGCTCATCGATCAGATGGGAATGGAGGAAGCCGCCCCAATCGGCTCCAACGCAATGAAGACTCCAAGAGGTATCACGGGTAACCTTGGAGGTGAGCAATATGTCGACAAGACTCGTGGACCATTGAACGAAGGCGGCTTGTTCGCAGAGCGAAACGGATATCACCTGCCAAACCCTCCTTCCGATCCTTGGGCAGTGGGTAAGCCTTTTGACGGTCTACCCGCAGCGGGAGTTCATTTCTATACCACAAATTTCAATTTGAACATCCCAGCTGGTTATGACGTTCCTCTAGCCTTCCAATTCGGGAGGACTGCTGCCGACGATTCAGCTACCCAGAATTATCGCTGCCAGCTCTACGTCAATGGCTATCAGTTTGGGAAATTCATTAACAACATTGGCCTTCAATATATGTTCCCAGTTCCAGAAGGTATTCTGAACTACAAAGGGGTCAATTACATCGGTCTCTCGTTGTGGTCGCTTTCTGGTGCTGGATCTGCGGTGAAAGGGCTTCAGTTGATATCCACTGCTACCATACAATCGGGCTTTGGAACAGTGGCACTGTCACCACAGCCAACCTGGACAGCGAGACCAGGCGCTTATTAGCCAAATATTGCAATAGCATGAGATGTATGATGTTCGGGTTGAAGACATGAAAAATGGACAAATGGACATATCTTAGGTAGTCCAAAAGCATGCGTCAAGGCCTCCAAGTCTTGAAAAGTAGATTGTAGATATTGCAGTAAGTTACAGGTAATTTCCGGAAAATTATCAACCATTCATACCTAGCCTCTGAGATTGCGTCAGTGGATCCACTTTGAGCACGGCCCAACATGCAAATATAGAGTCATCACCAGCTTGAGCTTGTCTCTTTGGTGTGGCCATTTAGGCTACCCCACCACACACAGCCGAGACAGGAGACAGGCTTGCGATAGGCGGATTTAGACCCCCAACGTCGATCATCAAATATCCGGTATCACGAGTACAAGGAGATAAGTACAGACAACATAAACATACTCAAGTCCGCCTTCTCTCTTAAAGAACCCTCCTCCTGAACTTTCTGATGTTCTCTCCTACCCGCTTACATGAGCAATCATCAATCTGTCGGGGCGGATGACCGATGCATGCAGTAGCGCCCTCCATCATAGCTGCCCAGACACTTATCCCACAGATTATGCAGGTTACTTAGCCACTTACTGCTCCGCTTGAAGGAGGATACGCACCATCTGAACGGAATACAGCGCAGATAGACAGCAGGGTTCGGGATAGTCATCCGAGAATCTCCTTTGTTCGGAGCGAAAGGCGATAAAAATATTCGTCACAGCTGCTCTGCCTTCCCTAACATCTCGCTTTCCAAGCCACCAGCTCCCGCCGGTAAGGCGGAGAGGCATTCACAATGAACGACGATGACCTTATCAACCAAGTGTACAGGAAGATCGAGAGGGAAAAGGTCCTCATCAATGCCGCAAACAACATGCGCCAGTCCTCCAACCCGCAGGTGCAACAGAGTCTGGACTCTCAGATACGAGAATCAAGAAAAGGCATAGACTACCTAGAAGAGCGCATGAGGGAGCTACAAATGCGCAGGATGGAAGCCCAGGGTGCTTCAGGAAGTAATGGTGGACCGCCACCGCCGGCACATGGAGGCATGTCGCCTCAGCAGAGGAACGCGCGGAGTGCTGCAGACACAGGTGCACCGAAGCCCCCACCGAAAGATGGTAGAGGAGGATATTCACATAATACAGGTGACTACGGGGATCCGGGGAATGGAGGTTATATGAATGATATGAGTGGAGGCCATGGCATGATGCCTCCACGAGCTCCCTTTGGTCCTCCAGGTCCTTCTTCAACAATACCGAAGGCCAGGCCGAACTATACTAAGCTTGGTAGGTTAACTTGAAAAGATTTCACACGATGGTGGGGTTAACAGGGCCAAACAGATCTCATCAAATACGACACACCGTTTCTTGGCCCTCGGATCCAGCTAATGCTGTCTCAGCTCGAGTTCAAATTAAGCGTTGAGAAGCAATACAAGGATGGTGTAGAAAAGATGGTCAAGCTATATCAAGATGAAGGTGACAGAAGGAGTAGAGCGGATGCCGAGGCTAGGCGAATAGAGAGCAACCAAAAGATCCAGCTACTGAAGCAGGCTTTGAAGAGATATGAAGACCTCCACGTTGATATGGAAAGCACAAATGATGCACCAGACGGTGGGTCGGATTTTCTTAGGTTCTCATGGCAAGGCATGCACTAATCTAGGTGTGCAGATGACAGCTTGAATTCTCCTAACATGCGGAAACCACTGAGTGGTATCCTCTCCATGACTGTGCATGCAGTCAAAGATGTGGATCACGCCGCAACTGGAAGATTTGCTCGAGGTCCAGAAACATTCGTCATCCTGAAGGTTGAAGATACATTCAAGGTTCGCACGAAAGCTACGAGAATCGATCGATGGACCGATGAGCTGCACCAAGTTGAGATTGACAAAGCCAATGAGATCGAGCTGACTGTGTATGACAAATCTGGAACCCACCCCACTCCCATTGCCATGCTGTGGATACGCATCTCTGATATCGCGGAAGAAATGAGACGCAAGAAGATTGAGGCTGATCTGGGCGGCGGTTGGGCAACAGCAGAATCAATGGACAATGGGGGAATCGGGGGTAGACAAGACTCGGCTTACGGTTCATCACTGAGCCAAGTGCCGAGTCGGGACCAGCGAGACTCGAGAGGCTCTGCACCAAATGCGGGTTTCAACACTGCCCAGAATCCTTCGAATCCTGGAGATATTGATGCATGGTTCGCTTTGGAGCCGGTCGGGAGAATTCAATTGACCTTGAGTTTCAGTGAGTTGTGCGCACGTGTACACTTTTTCGAGCCCACTGACACTTTCCAGCCAAGCAGATCAAAGACCGAAGGCCATTCGATATTGGACTCAACCGTAAAGGTGCTATTCGTCAACGCAAAGAAGAAGTCCATGAATTGTACGGCCACAAATTCGTGCTTCAGCAATTCTACAATATCATGCGCTGCGCTCTCTGCGGCGAGTTTCTCAAATACTCGGCTGGCATGCAGTGTGAGGACTGCAAATATACTTGCCACAAGAAGTGCTATGGAAAAGTAGTCACCAAGTGCATAAGCAAGTCGAATGCGGAGACCGACCCAGACGAGGAGAAGCTCAATCATCGCATCCCACATCGCTTCGAAGCGTTCTCAAACATGGGCGCCAATTGGTGTTGTCATTGTGGTTACATATTACCACTAGGTCGTAAGAACAGGAAGTGCTCTGGTAAGGTCCTCGATTCTGCGAAATTCGAGAAATCCTAACACTAGTCACAGAATGCGGTCTTAGCGTTCACGCTCAATGTGCCCACCTTGTGCCTGACTTTTGTGGCATGTCAATGGAAGTAGCAAATCAGATACTCACAGTGACTCGGGAAACCAGAGCCACACAGGGAAACCGTATTAACAAGCCCACAAGTCTGGCAGAAAAGACCCTCAGAACTGGACGTCCCACTCCTCCTCAGCAACCGTCATATAGAACACCTTTAGCTCAGGACCAGCCTAGTACGCCTACTACAGACCCAAGGAGATCACACGGCCAAGAAGAGCTGTATGCCCAGTCTCAGCCTCAAATTTTACCACCTACACAACAATACGGGGCGCCAACCGCTGCAGATGCTGCGAAGCTTGCAGCTTTTGGAGGTCAGCCCGCACAGCAACCACGCCGGCCTCAAAACCCTCCGCGAACAGCTTCTTCGCAGGCTGCTGTCGATGCTGCGGCTCTTGTTATGGGTGGTAACGGCAAGAGACAGTCACAGCAGAGAGCGACAACAGCAACGGACGTCAGCACACTTTCCGGAATGACTGGCGCAGGTGGTTATTCTCAGACAGATCAAGGGACACCCTTCAAACCCACTCAACCTCAACAAACGCAGCAGTCTACATACAATCCTAAAGACTACGAACGCTATGACAATTACCCGTCGCAAGCCCCTGTCACTATCGCTCAATCCCCAGCTGCTCAAGCCGGTTACCCTGATCCAAGCAGACAACAACAGCAACTACCACTTGTCAAACAGCAGCCTCCTCAAGAGCCTCCTTCACAGGGTATGGGAAGACGAATTGGCCTGGAGCATTTCAATTTCCTTGCTGTGCTTGGTAAGGGTAATTTTGGTAAGGTCATGCTGGCAGAGACCAAAGCGACGAAGAAGCTGTATGCGATCAAAGTGCTAAAGAAAGAGTTTATCATTGAAAACGACGAAGTGGAAAGCACAAAATCGGAGAAGAGAGTCTTCCTGGTTGCTAATAAAGAGCGTCACCCATTCTTGCTTAACCTGCATGCATGCTTCCAGACAGAGACAAGAGTTTATTTCGTCATGGAGTACATCAGTGGCGGCGATCTCATGCTGCATATTCAGCGAGGGCAATTTGGCACTAAACGAGCACAGTGGGCATGGCACTACCTTGAATCTTTCCATCAATGCTGACAAGTTGTAGGTTTTATGCCGCTGAGGTCTGCTTGGCTCTCAAGTACTTCCATGAGAATGGGGTAATCTATCGAGATCTGAAGCTCGATAATATTCTCTTAACATTGGATGGTCACATCAAGATTGGTGATTACGGTCTTTGTAAAGAGGAGATGTGGTATGGATCAAACACCAGCACTTTCTGCGGTACACCAGAATTCATGGCACCAGAGGTATGCATGTTCTCCCTAATTCTCAATACTTCACCTAACACTTTATCTAGATCCTCCTAGACAAGAGATACGGGAGAGCAGTAGACTGGTGGGCATTTGGAGTCTTGATCTACCAAATGCTGCTTCAACAATCACCATTCAGAGGTGAGGACGAGGACGAAATTTACGATGCCATTCTTGCCGACGAACCATTATACCCCATTCATATGCCACGAGACTCAGTATCGATCTTACAGAAATTATTGATGAGAGAGCCAGAACTCCGCTTGGGATCTGGACCGACCGATGCGCAAGAGATTATGAGCCATGCCTTTTTCAGGAACATCAATTGGGATGATTTCCGAGAGAAGAAAGTTCCACCGCCTTTCAAGCCAGAGATCAAAAGTCCGACGGATACCAGCAACTTTGATTCGGAATTTACGAGTGTGACGCCGGTGCTTACTCCTGTGCAATCTGGTGAGTGAAGGCCATCCTAGTATAACCACCACTAATACTAACACCTTGGTAGTGTTGACACAGGCCATGCAAGAGGAATTCAGAGGATTCTCTTACTCAGCGGACTTTATATGAAGAATCGAGGGACGGTGCGGGCCATACAGTCCTTTCATCAAGGTGACCGGTTTAGTGGGGGGAGGTGCATCAGCTTCATGAAGTTGACGGCGGATGCAGCTTGCGTTTATGTGGTGTATGTTTCATGAGGGACGTTGTAGAGTCGGTTGGGCGCGGGATGGATGAATTGTGAATAGTCGGGAACAGTAGGGTAACAGCTCGAAACCTTATTTGGAATGGTCTTCTCCAACTAACGGCCAGAGTGCATATGTTGTTTCGGCCTGCATGCATAAGCATGGCAGCTGAAGACATCATGACGCCTGCCGGGTTCGTCCTTTAGGGGGAGGAGTTACCTTATGATACTGTGATTGATTGGTCCGAAAAGTCATCTCGGTGACCGAGCAGAAATCTCCATCAACGCCCTCACATAAAGTCATGCTACCTCCGAAACACAACTTCCCATACATATTCTTCTCAGCCAGTGCTGCATTGCAAACACTTTGACATACCTACCTTAGGTACTTAACTTCATCAACGGCGGATTGGTCACAGCGGACCGGAGTTAGACTTCCAGCAATTCCATCATCATTTCCCGATCTGCACAAGCGCGCAGCGGGACAGCCGCTCCGGGGTACCTAAGACGCAAAGAGCCAACGCCATGCCTCAATCCTCGGCTCCAGATGTCATCACCAGTGGATCTCTACGACGCCTGCGCGGCAGCCATTATTCAGCCCAAAGGGCACAGCTCTCTCAAGATGCCTTACCACTCATCCAGAAGGATCGATCCTCCAACTCCACAAGAGTACGCTCCCCCCAACAACGGCAGTTACAAAGGCCTAGAAGTATCCCGCTTCCTGTTCCATACCCACCGCAGCCGACTTATCAGCCGCATCAGCTCGTTGCTGTTTGTTTCAATCATATGACGGGACGGGAATGTGGGCATTGTCGCCAGATTGATCAGGGTTTGAGAAGTCAGGAGAGCGTCGTTGATTATCAGAGCTTGAATGAGACTGTGGGACAGGTGAATGACAACCGCCGATACAGTGCCTACTCCGAGAAAAGTGCAGCTGAAAATGATGAAGAGGAGAAGAGGGAGAGTGCTGGTCCACCACCACCTGTGGGCTTGTTCGACAAGCGATTGAGCAAGCTGAGGTTACAGATTCTCGGACTATGGGGAAGAACAGGTACTTCGGCGCTCTTACACGCATGTGTGATAGTATGGCTGATTTCGAGGCAGTTCTGATCCTCTGTGTATTCATCCTCCTCGTCATGTCTATGTATTGGGGCGTCCTCTTCAATGTCAGGCAAAACCTCTCGTCTCTCAACATTTTCGTAGTCGACTTCGACGGCACCCAAGCACCGTACACAGGCGTCACTCCCCAAATCGGACCCTTGATAGTCCAACAGACCGAGAAACTAATATCCTCCGGCTCTTCTGGCGACCATCTAGGATACATAACCATGGATCCCTCGGTCTTCAACAACGACCCAATGGAAGTCCGGCAAGCAATCTACGACTGGAAAGCCTGGGCTGCAATAATAATAAACCCTAACGCAACTGCCCTGCTTCAACAAGCAGTGTTCGAAGGGAATGCAAGCTACGACCCATTAGGAGCCTGCCAGATCGTCTGGGTCGAAGCCCGTGACCAGGATACCTACTACAGCTATATCCTGCCCTCGCTCTACAATCTGCAAATCGAGATCGCCTCGATATTTGGCAAGTCATGGACACAGCAGGTCCTACAGAACACGTCGATACCTGTCACAAATCTGCAAGCAGCACCACAAGCCCTGTCCCCCGCAATCGGCTTCTCGCTCTTCTCCCTCCGTCCCTTCGGCCCCCCTGTAGCAACACCAGCCGTCACGATCGGCCTGATTTACCTAATCATCATTGCCTTCTTCAGCTTTACCTTCTTCCTACCCATCTATACAAAACTAGTCACCCCCGGCAGCCATCCAACAGTGAAGTTCTGGCAATTCATAGCCACGCGCTGGGTCGGCACTATATTCGCCTATTTCTTCATGTCGCTCGCTTACAGCATGATCTCCCTCGCCTTCCAAATCCCCTTTGCAAACTCCACCGCTCCCGACACAAGCGTAGGCAACAACCCCGACGCCTACGGCAAAGGCACCTTCGTCATCTACTGGATGATCAACTTCATCGGCATGATCGCCCTCGGTCTCTGCTGCGAAAACGTCGCTATGGTCATCGGCCAGCCCTGGACAGCTATGTGGTTAATCTTCTGGGTCATCACCAATGTCTCTACAGCCTTCTATTCCCTTGATCTTGCGCCTAAATTCTATTATTGGGGATATGCGTGGCCGTTGCATAACATTGTTGAAGCGAGTCGGAGTACCTTATTCGACCTGCACTCGCGTATAGGGTTGAATTTTGGGGTGTTGCTGGTTTGGTGTGTGGTTAATACGGCGATTTTTCCGGGGGCGTGTTGGTTTATGAGGTGGAAGGTTATGAGGGGGAAGAGAAGGGAGGCGGAGGCGAAGAGGAAGAGTGAGGAGAAGGAGTGATAGGGAGGTGGGTAGCGGTGGGGAGTGCAGTGTGTAGAGCTTGGAGCTTACCAGCTTCTAGAAGGGTTGATGATTTATGAGCTTAGAATAATCTCTAATTTCATTAGAATGCATTTCGTTTTCAAAATCTTGATAAGCTGTCTTAGGTTTTCAAAGTTTTGCTTCTTCGACTATAATCGGAGGATATAGAATACACTCGACTTGAACGCATTCCCGTGTATCGACACAAGATCTATTCTCCCCGCTCTCTTGACCTAGGTACGGTTTACAATACATACAAGTCACACCACCCTCTTCCCCTGCCCCCTCCTCCTCCCCCTCTATATCTCTTCTTCCCCCCTCCCCAACCTATCCAATAACAACCTTATCATCCTCCGGAAACTCATAATTCGGCACCGCCAGATTCAGCGGCGCAGGCCCCTTCCTCGCTCGCCCGCTAATATCGTAATGAGAGCCGTGGCACGGGCAGAACCAGCCGCCGAAATCGCCGGATTCGCCGATCGGGACGCAGCCGAGGTGCGTGCAGACGCCTGTGGTGGTGGGTTGTTAGGGGGGGGGTGTTTGCGTATTTGGGGAGGAGGGAGATTTGTATTAGGGGAAGGGAGGGGGGAGGGCGTACCAAGCATTATCAACCACTCAGGCTTCTTGACGCGGTCTGAATCGGGCTGGGGATCTCGAAGGCTTTCCCATTTTGTGTCTTCTGCTTCTTTGATTTCGGAGGCTGTGCGGTGCCGGATGAAGACGGGTTTGCCGCGCCATTTTATGATTACCTGGAGCCGCGGGATGTGTCAATGGGGGTTTGAAGGATTGGGGTGGGAATGGGGATAGGGAGGAAAAGAGGAGGTGGGTGCAGGCGTACGTTCTTTCCTTCAGGTATAGCAGCCAGATCGATCTCGACTTTCGCCTGTGCGAGCACGTCCGCTGATGCGGACATGTTGACTAGGAAATCTGCGTTTTGGTGGCATTGTCAGCCATTGTAACCTCCCAGCTCCGCAATCATTTCTACTAAGCCTCCACTACGCCCCCGGTATGGTGACCATGCCTACCTTGCACCGTAGCCTTCGCCCCCGCCGCCGTTAACAGTCCCATTCCCCCAACCATAAAGTACTGAAACGTCTTGTTAGTCGTCTCCCCCTTCTTACTCATGTAATTGGCGAAACTCGGTATCTTTGTCGTTGGGTTCTCCTCTTTCGTTTTGAAGGGCGATTCGAATTTCGGGGTGGTGTCGTATTGACCGGAGACCCGGTCGACCATGTCGGCTTTCGTGCGCCGTTGTTGGGATGTGGCGAATGCGGGATTGAGGCATTGGAGGGGCCGTCGTGGACAGGCCTTCAGCAGAGAGCCTGCTTTGCAGGGTAGGGGTGCCATTGTGGTGGAGGAGTGGAGTAACTAGGTGCGCGCGAAGGTGGTCGATAGTGACGAGCTTGAAGTCGGAAAGGTATTTTTAACGCTAGTGGTAGTGTGGTTTTGGATACGTAAAGATCTCGGGAATTTCATAATGCCATATCCCGAAATTCGAAGGCCGATGTCAGAGCCTTTCACGGTGCTCTCGTAAGCGGCGATAGCAACTATATAAATAATGGCCTCTCGCTTTCTAGCTTGTTCTTCTCATGATACGTTTCTTACCCCGTAGTACATTCTGCCTGGGCAAACGACCCACAATCATAATCAGCTCTCAGCGCAGCAAACGACATTTCCAAGCTCCCAATATGGCAGAGACATTAACCCCTCTCAGTCGGCAAGAAAGAGAAATCTATGGCCGTATGGGCAACACCATGGAGATGTACCATAATTCCTTTCGGCAAACATGGAAACTCCTCTATTCCGCCTGTTCAAGCGGCCAACGCCCTGCGGGCATGAGCATAAGACAATTCTTAAACACGGCTGCTGAATTCTGCCATCATTTAGAGATGCATCATGGCATAGGTACCGCTTCTGTGTTGTTTCACTTATGAATTTGCTATGCTGACACAAAATATTAGAGGAACAGCACATCTTCCCCATCCTCGCCCAGAAGATGCCAGCCTTCAAGAAAGAGCTGCAGCTTTTGACGCAACACAAACAGATACACAAGGGTCTTGATAAGCTAGAGGCATATGTGGATGAGTGTAGAGCTGGGACAAAGGATTTGAGGATGGATGAGCTGAAAGAAATTATGGACTCCTTCGGGGAGGTGCTTTGGGCGCATTTGAGTGATGAGGTGGAGCAATTGAGTCCGGAGAATATGAGGAAATTCTGGACGATAGACGAAATTAGAAGATTGCCTATGTGAAAGAGGGTTGTGAAAACCATGTGGTCCTGGGATAGCTTAGGAGTTCGAGGTGGCGAAACTAATATTTGGGCTTCTCATGCAGATGTGGGCTTGCGTGACTATCAGAGCTGCTTAACGGGTTTAGGTGAACAATTGTCGCATGGACAATACGCCACTGATCACATTTTCAATCGATCTCTTTATAGTCGGTAAACGTCGTCTTCGCGAATGTGGATGTAAGAGTGGGAGTGCGACGCAAAAATGTTGACAGTTTGATCAGCATGTGGTCTCGACCACGATATTATGGGAATTGCTCCAGGATAGATTGACCATCGACACGCTGTCCGACAACTTGAAGTTCAGCTTAACCTTTCTCATGATGACTATAGTTTTCGAAGTGCCAACTACACGTTCAACTGGTCCTGCAAAAATTTTACCTAGGCTTCAAGTCTTCGTTGCCCTACGACCCAGGTTCCACACCCGTTCAGTCTCGGTCGACCAACACATCATTTATGTTTACCTTACATCAACAGAAATGACATCTGTAGGGTTACAAGTAGCAGAGGCAAAGCCAGAATTATCGCGATTCAGCTCTTACAGCAAGTCAGTTTCCGAACTGAGATGGAGCATGCTAAAGGACTACACAGACAACACCATTCAGACCATCGAAATAGATCTTGCATCTCTACAGTACCAAGTTGCGAATCTGCCTCGAGATGGAGTGGTGATAATTCAGATGGCAGAATACTACGTTCAATATTGCGAAATCGCAGAGGTGGCTATTGCATCGATGTTGAAGTGCCATGAGATCCAGATCGATCGTACTTACCGGATCCACACTCGAGTCGTAGTGCTCTCCTGCCGCGGACTTCAAGGCGACCCAGAAGTCCCAGGCAAGGTCAACTTTCCAGCAAACATGCCTTCCACGAACCAGTATTGCGATCGCTTGCCGTGCCCAGCAACCCCTTGCACACCATGCATGGATAGGGTTCTGCGTATGAATTCATTCGGAACGCCAAAGACTCTCGCAACAAGTGGATTTAGAGGCATCGAGAGAATACACGAGCAACAAGCTGTTGTTCTCGGTGCCATCGATCAGCCTTCTAATATTACAGATGTGCGAGTTCAATAGTGCGATGAAACAAGCGCTCACTATGCTAAGAGAAATATCGAATGATCAAGCCTATCACGTCCGCACGGGATTGCTGGATTGCAGGCAGGCGGTAGGAAGCTCCGCGAGCATGACCGGCGAGGGACCCAATCAAGGTCTCAGACAGAGATTCAGAATCAGCATCATGTGGAGCCTCAAAATGTCGAGCAGACTAAAGAATCGATCAGGAAGCTCAAAAGTCAGCACGCCATTGAGAGGATCAAGGCTGAGCAGGCGAAACTGATCAGGGAGACGGAGAATCAGCATGAGCTTGAAGTCACAAAGGCTGAGGAGGGGGAGTTGAACATGAAATTCGAGATTGTGATCACCTAGAGACCCAGAATGTTAAGCAGGCAAGGTAATCTAGGGAGCTTGAGAAGGTCAAAGCCCCTCGAGAATCCGAATCGACGCCTAGAAGAGAGGCTAAGCATGATCGAAAATGGGAGACCTGAAACCCTGAGTAGGCAAAAGCGATTAGTGAGCTCGGAGTCAGAGTCAACGCCCTTGAAGTTGAAAATTTGATTGAAGACATCGAGTTCGAGGTCCAGAACTCACATGCAATGAAAAACACAATGTCTCGACGGTAAGAAGGCGGAGCTCGCATCACGGGCCCTGGATCTGCAAGAAGGTGAATATGTACAAATTGCGAAAATCTCCTGTACAACATATCCCACGGCTTCGTACGATCAATTGTATAACAGGTGGTCCAGGTATGTCATGGACGTTTTGGAAGATCGCAATTTGTCGGGAGCCAGGGAAACTCTGGACGAAGCCTTTCAGCTATTGAGAGACTCGCTTGCACCAGGTTGCACTCACTTGGAGATAGCATTGAAGCTACTTGAGAACGTGCTGGCTTTTGGTGAGGCTAAGAGGAAGACCTCGGTGGAGAAGCTGCAAATCGTGCTAGAGGGCTCAGAAACATGAGGCGCACGCACGATGAAACGGAGAGTAAAGGGGTATTTTAGAAGATCTTCCACCCGATTCAATCATTATGCCATGGTCCAGCATTTGGAGTTTGATCTTCGGCAAGTGCATGATAGATATAGAATCTAAGAAAACGAAGGCAGTCGAAATGCACGTTGTGGGGTTGGCAAATGCAATATTAAGAGTGAAGTGATTGCGACTTCCAGATTAACTCGCGCTACTTTCCACCCGTCTCACCTCCAATGTTGTCCAACATTACACAAAGAAGACGTATAGTGACTCAATAGACGCAGGAATATGTCGTCGCCTGCTTTATGTTCTTGCTGACAGTCAGGTGATTTCTCGTTGCACTCGATGTGCGCACTATCTTTGACTTCATGTTGACGCCAAACTACCACTTCGCTGCTGATTACGCTTGAGATACAGACCATTGCCTGCTCGAAATTCATGCCAAGCAACTACCTCGCTGCCTAAGTCACCCGAGGCCTGGACCATAATCATGACGGAGGCACACATCGAAGAATGATGGCAGAAGAGCTCCTGGGGTGCGCAAACTCAGTCCTGCGGTTCGCTTTTGAAGAAGTGCTCACCATAAGAAACAGGAAACCTAATCGAGGACATGGGTATTGAGCTGGCCAACCTACGACCTCTAGCAGTGTCCGGCTCTACGCCGGAGATATATGCATGCTTCTATGAGAAGGTCGAATCCATCATCACGTCAATGTTGGGATATCTCGGCATCCCCATTGATCTCCCCCCGAATCCCGCAGACGGGCATTCTCAGCACTTCCATCAAGATGCGATGCTTCGAACAATCAGCAAGCCCAGCCATCCTTTCTTCCAAATCCTCGGTCAAGGTCCCGTCTACGCTTTCCTCTACGACTCGAAAGAATTTCGAAACAAGTGGAGGCATCGCAAGGAGACAAGTGCTGTCGAAGCTAGTGTTGCAAGGATTATGCCCGAGGCCGCGGTATTGTCATCAAGTTCGTATGCACTCTATGAAGCTCTTGAGACAGCTGTTGTGTGCGTCAAGAAGGAAGCAGGCCGCCGTTTCAGCCATAATGCTTTCTGGGAGAATGCTAGATCGAAGGAAGTGTCTTTGGATGTACGAGAGCAGTTGATGGAGAAGCAGGAGCGTCGGGCAGAAGAGCAAGAGTCAGAGCATCGTGCTGCGATCAGCAGAAAGGCCGCATTAGACTTACGAGAGGCTCGCCTGCTTCTGCGTGAAAGTGATCTGCAACATAGGGAGAATGCGGTTTATGACGATGGGGCTCAGGCAGAGAAGATCGCCCAGCTTGAGTCGAAGCTCAAAGTATATGAGGCCGGAAGCAGCAAGGAGGAAATTGAAGTCTTGAGGAAGAAAATATTTACAGCCTTCACAACTGTTGACGACCTAACAAGCATGATCTCGAACCTTCAGTCCGAGATCGCAGACCTGAAGCAAGCAAGAAAGGAAGACGTCGAGAAGGTGGAAGACTGGGTAAGACAAGTCAGCAAGCTCAGATCAGAGCACAGATTTTGCAGAAACGCAAAGATCCACCAGCTGATCGAAGACGCGGACAGGACACATTCCGTCTATCTACGCTTGACCAAGGAACTTTCCCTTAATTTCGAACAACTCCAATTACAGATAAAGACTCTCGAGACCACTGCCGAAGAGAAAGTGCGAGCAGCAAGAACCAAGACTTTCTATGACCAGGAGCTTTTTCGCTGGACAAGGATAATCAAGCGGAACAGGGAAGGTGGTCGGTCTAAGTGTTCCAGGGCGTGGTCTGCGCACTTGAAAAGGTCATTGGCGGATCCACGTACCACACCTGCTTGGAGAGAGCTCCTTCACGTAATCGACCAGCTATTGCTACAACTCGACTATGCTAAGAAGTAATCCTACGAGAAGAGTATCTTTGAAAGACCGATGAGAAGTTGAGCTATCACTTAGATTATAACAATAGATCGCTA
This sequence comes from Stereocaulon alpinum, assembly GCA_018257865.1. Lineage (NCBI taxonomy): Eukaryota > Fungi > Ascomycota > Lecanoromycetes > Lecanorales > Stereocaulaceae > Stereocaulon > Stereocaulon alpinum. Next base: position 117,241 of record JAEUBA010000092.1, read on the forward strand.
ATGCAGTACTCTCAAAATTCATTACGTACCATTGACCAGGAAAAATCTTCCGGTTTGTATGACACATGCATTAGTGCATTGGCTGTCAATTCCCAAAGCGGAGATGTGGCTGGACTATGTGCCCCACTACCACCAGCTAAAGCGGGTGGTTCCGACCCTTCCTTGACCATCCCACCTGTTTCTCTTGATCAAATCTGTTCGATCTCACGCGAATCAACTGACAACACCTTTCACTTTGTGGCGCAGACGTTGAAGAACTTTGTTTACCCTTCTATTCTCTCGCCATGAGCACATTCCTAATCAAACATTCCAGAGGAAGCAATGCCATATAGTCACGTGGACTCACTGAGAGATCTACCAGTAATATTTGACGATCATCTACTAGATAGATCGGTAGATACGAGGGATGAACATACGCACAGACTAGGAAACCGTTTGGTCTTACCTACTAAGTACTGTAACGTCCCGGCTTGGCTAAGGTAGCTGCTATTCTTGGTAGCTGGCTAGCTAGCTTACTACATGGCATATGGTGGCAAGTCTTTTCACCATATTTGGGATTGATGCAGCTAGAATGTTTTTCCCGTTTTCTCATCCAATAATGTGGGGTGGGCGGCCGGTCAAACCTTGGGTAAGGTGGGCGTGAGAGCCTGATCGATTGTGCAGAAAGGTTTCAGGAGAGGTATTTGACTTTGGAAGTTGATCAAGTTTCCAATCAAAGTTTCTTCCATTCATGTACTCGTATCATTGACAATAGTTTGTCATCATCAAAAGAGTGTGAGTCCCTCCCCCAATCCGTATCCAGAATTTCACTAGTTTAACCCCTAACGGTACTAGAAGAATGCCTCCTTTACGACCCCGAAGCCCCTTCCTCTCAAAACGTCTCCCCCTCACGAATCGTATACACGACCGAATCAATTACAAGAAGCGTGTTCGCCGGCCCCGCCCCACTCGTATAAATCGAGAAATCAGCCTGATAACAGTAAGTGAAGCCCGGTCCATACTCCGTCATCGGCGCCGCAGTCGCACTACTAGGCGTATAAGTGTACAAGTACGGTCCTTGGTGCCTTCCCGGTACCAAGCAATCAACAGTGAATTGGCAATTCGTAGCCGCATAGCCGGTCTTGTTCTGGTTCGCAACGATACACCCGGCGTAGAAGGATGTGAAGTCGAAACTCGTCGTTTTGGTGCCGGAGATGTTGAAGTAGGGTGCTGTGTGGTAAAGTTCTGAGTACGGGCCGGCGACGGCGTAGTTGGGTTTGGTGTGCGGGATGAGGCCTCGCGCGTGGGCACCAGCGCCGCGGTCACGAACGGTGAGAAGGAACCAGCTAAGGTGGTCGTAGGGTTTGGTGAATTGGTAACCGTCTGCGAGATTGTCGAACTAGAAAGGGTCAGTGTTCGGGTTGTGGTTGGGATATTGGGAGAAAGTACGTTGGCTACGATGTTGAGTGTCTTTGTTGGACATGTATTATAATAAGGAATGGGGGAACATGTTGGTGCAGGAGCTGGAGTAGCCGTTACGACCCCGAGGATTCCGACTACGGCGAGCAAGGTCCACTTCATTGTGAGTGCGAGAGATTGAGCAGGAGGTGTAACAAGGCTAGGAGCGATAGATTGGGTCGTATATTTCATTTGTTGGCTCGAGGGATGATTTGTTGGTGAGCAGATAAGGAAACTTCCCAGCGCCCAAAGCTCGTTATATAATATTGAAAGAACGTTGTTTCTCGATGAGTTGCACTGGTGGCGCATCGTATTCTTCTATTATTGAGCCGCCAAGAAACAAACACGGCAAGATGTTGTTAGGTTCCGCCGCCATTGAGCGATTCTGGACCTCGTGCACCAAAGTTCTGCCAATCAGTTGGACTTTTAGGCGAGAGAAAGCCATGTGTAAATCTAACCACCTTCAGAATCGTTTCAGTGATTTACACGTGTTGTAAGAGAAGCCAAGATACCAAGAGATTCCAAGCAGGAAGACATACGAACAGTCCAAGCAAACCTCGACTCCACTATAGACCATACAGATGCGTGTAACATGGAGACACTTAGCTCAATGGTAGCCAAGGTCAGCCATGGCTGTTCAGCCTGTTATCGCATGAACAGAACGCAATGGCGATCCAATGCAGGTCGTCCAAAGCCGCCAAAACAGATCGAGCAGGCTGCAAAGCATCCTTTGACCATATCTTGATTAGACCAGGTAGTCGTCCTTTCAAGCATGGTATCCGGAGAACACCGGATCCCAATATATCTAGACTTTACCTCCTGTATCGAATGCAAACGCAGCGGGAAAGCTGATTCTCACTCCACCGCAATGTAACCTTGCGAAGTATGTCTTGCGAGCCAGACAATGGTTGTAAACTTTGAGTCGCTGACTGGCTTGCGAGCTTGTGATTGGAGACTTTACCTTGTCAGTAGTATCGCCTCGTTGCTAATAATTTAGGGGAAAGTGATTGGCATGGTGCGGCTTTCTCCTCTAACGTTATTATACAGGTGTGCGTCGAATGCCGTGTGATAGGTAATTGCTGGCGCCAAGGTGATAGAAATCTGCCTCGATATCACCCCCCTATGAGTCTAGGGTGAGCGCCGCTTTATGGTCGCGCGATACGGGTGCTACTTGCGCGAGCCTGGGTGCTTAGGATAATCCTGTATGACTGCGCCCCCTAAGGAAGGGGAGCTGCTGCCTTGACTACTATTTTTATCAGAAACTATTACGTGTCTCTTCCATCGTCTAGCTAGGCGGTTCCTAGCGCAGACTTATTACAGATATACCTACCTTTTAAGCGTTATATGTCTACAGAAAAATGGTGATGATAGGAAAGATACTTTATTATTATTATCGCTCCCTTAAGTTTCTTTTCTTCTTATATCCTCTAACTACCTTTACCCCAGCTATCTTTACCTTTCAGCTACTAGTTCCTTCCCACCCTTAATTATCTAATTCTTCATCACTACGTGCAATCACCTAGTCTTTCTCGATCTCTGATTCAAAGAGTGGAAGGACTAGCTCATTACCTGGGATTGAATCACCTTCTCGAGTATAGAGTACATTCAGAGCGTTGTTGTAAGATTCCAATGTGGGAGCGCGCTGCACGGTTCCTTTCCCAGCGCGCCGCATCGGATGCTCCGGATCTGTGAAGAGGATATGAGACTTCGCAACGCGCGCACCAACCTTATAACCCTGGTTGGCTTCCTTGATAGTGGGGTAAAGTTCTTCAATGAGTTCATGCTTCTCAGACGGGGAGAGCGGCTGATCATTCGTGAGCTCAATGAGAAGGGCAGGCTGAGATCTGCCTGTACCAGCCATCAGAGCAGATCTTACTTTTGGATGATATGCAACATGCTGCTCCATGGCGATAGGATTACACATATAGCCAGGCCCGAAGACTATGATGTCGTCCGCTCTACCATGATACGCCCATAGATTTGGTTTCGATGGATGAGGCATCCATAGGTCTTTGGTCGGATACTCCGTAAATTGCGGGAATATTTTGAACACTGGTTGTTCATCCTCAAAATTCGTGTTTCTAATAATGAAAGCCTCGAATAGTCCATTTATTGAGGGTCGGAATTCAATTCCAGCCGCTGGGTGTGGATGAAGATACTTCCAGTCTTCGGAAGGATAAATACCCGAAGGGCGAAGTATGGGAAAACAACCTGTCTCCGTAGAGCCATTGAAGTTGAAGACTTTGGACCTAGACGCTATTGCACTGCCAGCTAGGTTAGAAACATCCCCACCACCGTATGTTATGATCTCAAGGTTGCTTGTCATGAAGTCTAGGAATTCAGGACTTTTACTAATTTGCTCCATGAAGGGGGCAGCAAGAACGATCGAGTCTGCTTTGGTATGCTTAAGGCCGTCGACTATCATCTGGGTAGAGGGTGTAGTACAAGCCAGCGGCGTGACTACAGTAGTTTGATTCGCAATCGCATCGAGAAGGGTCACAAAGAGATTCCCAGCCTATCCCAAAAGATCAGCGGGATCTTTCAAGAGAGGGGATACAACGGGTCCTGCGAGCACCCATTATACGAGGTACGTCCGAATGATACTACTTACATGGAAAAACGGTAACCCGACAAACAACCGGTTTGACTGGACTAGTGAGACTTGGCTCTCAAATCCTGAGGGTGGTTCAAGCTGACCCCATTGAATATAGCTGGCGGCGAAGTCGTGAGTGTAAATGATTGGTTTCGGCACGGAAGTGGTTCCTGAAGTATGCACGACAACCAACGGCTCATTTCTTGCCTCCATAAATGTTTTCAGAAAAGGATAGTTGGCATAATCATTGTCGAGTAGCTCATTAAGACTCGGACTGTCTAGTATTCGAAGCGGATGTGCTTCCAAAATTAATTTTACCGTTGACGACTGCGGAGTGAGCAAAACCCTGCAATCTGTTGCCTTGAAAAGGCTGATATGGTCGGATACTGTATTGCGGGGCGATACTAGTAGCAACTATAGGTGGTCTTCATAAGCACATTGTTACCACCAAAGGCGTCCTCCCCTTTACATTAACGAACCTTGTATCCAGCCTTTACGGCCCCTAAGATCATGACGACATATCCCAAATCATTAGGACCGATATATGCCAGAGTCTCGTGGGCTCTTCCCCGACCAAGCTTTTTCTCGAGCAGCCAGGCGATTCCGTTGATGGCATTGGCAAAAGCACCATAAGTGATCTTCCGGTAACCTGCGTCGAACGAGGTAAGAGACCTAGGCGTCTCTGCATATAATGCGGATGGTCTTGTGTTGGCCATTCCATCAATTATGTTAGGCAAGAGCTGCTTTCTCCGATGTAGGGATCTAGGGACATTCGTCCCTTCCGAGAATTGAATGGTAGCCATGGTAAACAAACACCTGGCCGAGGCTGGCTTGCGGTGAGTAGTGGAAGAGAGGGACTCGGAGACTGAGTTCACTAATCAAGCTTAGGGGTTTCAATGATATGTTGGTTGATCTTTGAGCTGCGATGTCTTTTGTGTTAGGACGGAGTATGAAGAAATAAGGTAAAGTCTTGGGGCCTCGGAATCCCGGACTCAGACGGACGCGGGGACACAGCCGCAAAGATTCGAAACTCCTCTATTTTTGTTGAAGGGCTGTCCGTGTTGATTCCATATTGGTCGGAATGTTCGCCGGACTAGCTTTGCGCAAGGCAGGTGTGGGTGTAAGATGCACAGGACCGGGGCGTAGCACAAGAACGGGGCGCAGCACGAACGGGTCGACCTACGCAGCTTGGCACCAAATCAAGAAGTGGGGCCAGAGCAGACATTCTGTTATCTATGTGACTATCGTACAGTACATGCGTCAGCGCCTAGCCTTAGCCAATCGGATCAAGAATAGGGTTGGTGTGAAATGTTGGTGCTGCATAAACTGATGGTATCGTTATTATTCCTACCTTACATTAATTACCTAGTGTCACCCCTAGATGCAATACCCTGGCAGATGCAACACTCTGAGTTTGAATCTTTAAAACTAGTCGCGCCAAAACAGTATAACAGTGTAATCTACGAATTATAAAACACAATCTCTGAATTTTTAAGAGTATTTACAATTAGAATTAGAGAGTAAAACTATATAATAGAACAAAAAATTTAGGGTCCTAATATATATATACTCTCTTTTAATAAATATATATCCTCTTTAATCCGCGTATCTTCAAAGAAGCTCTACCGTATCAAGTATAGTTATTGTATTAAGCACGCTATAGAACACTTTCTATATATAGCTAACGAGAGTCGCGATCTTAAGGGTTAGTCTGCAAAAAAGGATTGAATATCTTGAAGCCTATCGTATTTAGGAAGCAATTACAGGGTCTCTATAGATTTGGTAGAACTCGATAGCTAAGAGAGGCTTCTGCGGAAGTAATCTATATATTATAGTTAAACATTTCAAGAAGAGTATATTTGGAAAAGAAAACAAAGGGTAAGCGTTAGAATAAGTGGTAAAACCTATAGTAATAAGGCCTCCTTAGTAGGGACTCGCCTAGCCTAACTAATATAGCTAGGCCTACTAAGCCTAGCTAAGGCCTCTATATAAAATCTCTATATATAACTCCTAGATAGAGATAATAACTTCTATAGTAATAGATTATTTACCTACTAATTAATAATTAATTAGTTAATTAATTTGTTTATATACCTATACTAGTATTTATATATACTAATAAGGGTATTCGTCTACTTTATAAGAAGAATCTAGGGGGCTATATACCCTTTAGATATAAAAGAAACCTTTTTAGAGTTACCCCTTCTAGCTAAAAACTTTTACTTATTTATTTACCTATCTTTCTATTCCGCCTATCTAACCTTACCGCTAGACTCTATAATACTAGTAATTATTCTCTCTATTACCTTATTAGGCCTCTATAGTATTTTAGTAGCTTAACTACCTCCCGTTTCTTTATATACTTTATCTTCTTTATCTTTAGAGTATTTATTATTAGTTCTATCTTAGTAGGGAGTTTAGATTAGGAGAGCTATTCCCTAGTAAGGCGGTACTATATTAGGAATCCTAACCTAATAAGTTACCTTATAGCTGCCCTTATCCTAGTAATCTTAGCTAGTATAACTCTAATATTATAAGTCCCTACCTCCTTAATAAGTTACCTACGCAAGTTATTAAGTTTTAGGTAGTATAGAAGGATATATTTAATATCTTACTTCCTTTAGCTATAACCGTAGCGGGTATTAGGGATCCCTAGTACCTTTACCTTATATAAGAAGTAGTTAAACCTATTTTTTCCGCTTTAGATTTAGACCGCTATTAAGCTTTCTATCTTTCTAAGCTTTAGGTAATAGTTATACCTATCGCTAAATAGTAGTTCTTTCTATACTTACGTATAGGAGGGTTTAGGGATAGTATATTAATATACCTCCTATCTCTTAGTCTACTTCTCCTATACCTAGGCCTATATCTTCTTTACTAGAATACCTATATCTTAGTAGTCTTTAATATTAGTCCTTAGGTTATACTAGTATACCTTCTTCCTTATTAATATTACCGCTTAGTCTTAATCCTCTATACTAAGCTCCTATAAGGCCTATCTTTCCTTCTTTAGTAACGGGGTTAAGCGGGTTAGGCGCGCCCTTCCTCTTTTCCCTCTTAGTCTCCTACGGATTATCTAGTTACCTTTAATTATTAAGGGGTAGATCCCTCTAAGCGCCTAGTATCTTATAACTAAGGTATTTAGGTATATCTAGATAGGCGGGATAACTACCTCTATCTTTAAGACTTAGACTAGTATTACTTTATACGCTCCTAAAACTATCTATAGGTAGTTATTTTATCTTTCTTACTATAATAGAAAATCGGCAATTGGGACCCTGTAGATCTCCCGAGCTATTCTAACTAATGGTTTTTAAAAGAATTAAGATGCTAAGACTCTATTAACTATTAAAATATCTTTATTTTTTCGTATTATACGCACTCAGAACTTTACCTATATAATATTATCTACTTAACTATATATTATAACACTTTTTATGCGCTTTCTAATAACGCCGGAATTATCAAAATTAATATAGTTTTAACGAAGTTTTACTCTAATTAATATTTTCTATAATAGGTATATAAGAGTACTTAGGGATAATATCCTTATATATAGATACTAAATTTCTATTTGACTATTTCGAGCTTCCCCGATGGCGACGACAACGAGCACGACGGGCGAGCAGGCCTACCAGGCCAGACGAGCGATCACACCGGGTTACGAACCCAGCAAAATAACACGAGATGGGGGGGGAGGAGAGAAGGGAGGTGTTGG